>PVHT020000237.1:1115036-1166034 GCA_004024745.2 Catagonus wagneri | reverse complement strand
CAACTTCTAGGTTATTTCTGACACTATCATTCTATGCTGGAATTGGTTTTCTTTAAGCATAAGTTTCCAAAGTTTATTAGATTAGCAAAACTCATTGAGAAATGATCTCCTAGTCTTCTGTTTCCTTAAAAAAATAGAGAATAGAATAATCTGTAGTAGTAAAAATGATTCTGAAGTCCAGATAAGCTTGTTTTACCCTGTGTGGTTGAGACAGAATATCCAATGAGAACATCCAGTGAGTATGGTCAGACTGAAGACCAGCAGAAAAGAGAAGGTCCTGATGGCTCAGATTTATAGCGTGATGGAAAACATAGGCATGCCTATTTGAATGCATCTAGGATGCTTTGTAGAAAACACAGGGATTGATATAAACAATTAAATTTGGGGTCACATCAAGAGAAAAGATACAGAAAGCTTCAGGAGGAATTGTTGAATACAAACAGGAAAGCCATTAACAAGAAGTGAATATCGGGTGCTGGAACAAGGGAGGCAACTGTGATGACAAAAAAGGGCCGATTACATTTGCATATTTGATGAAAAAAAATAGCACCATATGCTTTTGGCTTTGTGATAACTGAGAACTCCCTCTTGGAACTTGGACAAATTCCTTTACCTTGTTGTTTACATCTACACAAAAGAATGAGCATAATTATAACCTCTACAGCAGAGCTGTTGTGTTACCTCAATTAAAACACTGGAAAAAGGCATTGAAACCATAGATGAAAAGCTCTGTAACAGCACAACTTATAAAATCAGGAAGAGGATGTGTGATCCCCCAGCTGCAACCATTAAACAAACCCTGTCCCTAGCACAGAGCAGAGGTCAATGGATGAAGCTGGCACACAGAAAAGGACTTTGGCAGCAGCCAGAGCTGCCTGAATCAAAGTTGTGAAACAAAACAACCGTCAGCTGCATTCAAGACCCATTATGGAAGAGAATCAATATTTGACAAACATTTTGTAAAGGATACAGATTAGAAAGGCAAAACATTTAAAAATATTTCGTGTGAGTCAGACAAACAAAAGAAAGTAAATATCCAAAGAAATGATCTTAAGCGTCTCTAAAGGGATTCCTTGGCACAAACACTGATACTCATATTCCACAAATGAGAACCTAAATTTTGCTCTGTGAGTCCCCTAATATTTATGATAGATTTTGGATCTACTGTATCAACAAATACTCGACCTTAATAGAAATCAAACTGTATCCAATGATCAGACCAGGTAACTCCCCATGGTTGCCAGACTCTTACTCAAGAAACAGGTCTGATAGTAATTCGAATTAGTAAGAAGCAACTGCACCTAGGAATTCAATGATTCTGGACTGATTGTATAGCAAAAAAAAAAAGACTAATTCACTGAAGAATAAAAATAACTTTCACCGTGGTAGGTTATCTCGATGCTTAGTGTATCATCCACCACAACCCATTTTATTCGTATAGCAGGGAGTCAGCAAACTTTTTCTGTCAAGAACCAAATGATAAATATTTTAGGCTTGTAGACCACACAGTCCTCTGTATGGCTTCTCATCATTCAGCTCTGCAGGTGTTGAGGTAAAACAGCCACAGACAGCATATTAAGAAATAGGTATGACTGTGTCCCAGTAAAACTTACACAAACAAATGGCAGGTTCAATGTGGCCCACTATCGTTTGCTGACCCCAGTTCTGTAGTGTAAGCCTATCTCCAAGGCCTCCACTTATCAAGTGAATTTTGACAGTTAATAGCAACCCAAGTGCCCGTCAACAGAGAGATTAAGAAGATGTGTTATATGCATGCAATGGAGTATCACTCAGTCATTAAAAACAATGAAATACTGCCTTTTGCAGCAATGTGGGTGGACTTAAGAGAATATTATGCTTAACAAAGTAAGTCAGAGGAAGACAAATGCTGTATGGTATCTTACAGGTGGAATCTAAAAAATAATACAGGAAGTTCCCATTGTGGTTCAGTGGTAATGAGTCTGCCTAGTATCCATGAGGATGAGGGTTCAAACCTTGGCCTTGCTCAGCATTGCCATGAGCTCTGATGTAGGTCACAGACGTGGCTCAGATCCCACATTGCTATTGCTGTGGTATAAGCCAGCAGCTGTAGCATGGATTTGACCCTTAGCTGGGGAACTTCTATATGCTGCAGGTGTCACCTTAATAAATAATAACAACAATAATAATAATGAATGTATATACAAAACAGAAATAGGTTCACACATATAGAAAAAAAACTTGGGGTTACCAAAGGGGAGAGAGAAGTAGGGAGGGACAAATTAGAGATATGGGATTAACAGATATAAAAAACTATACATAAAATAGATAAGCAATGAGGATATATTGTAGAGCACAGGAAATTATACTCATTATCTTATAAGAGCCTATAATGAGTATAATACGCAAAAATATTGAGTCACTATGTTATACACCTGAAACTAACACAATAATGTAAATCAACTATACTTCAATAAAAAATATATATAGCTTTGCCCTCTCTTTGGCAGCTTGCCCCATCCTCTCCAATTTATCATCTGGCCACCTGATTAATTTCCTGTTTTAACTCCACATGGTTAACATGGACATGAATTTGCTGTTTTTCCTATTTGTTTATCATCTTTCCCTCTAGTTTCCCAACTCTTCAAGAAGAATGTAAACTCAATGAAAGCAAAGACCTTGTCTGGGATCCTCAGTACCTGGAAAAGCATCTGGTATTTAGTTGAACTAGAAAATGATGTTCATAGAATAAACCTATCTTAGGGTATTAAGGGGGTTTTCTTGTTATGTCATATTTTAGCTAAAGCTTTGGACAACTGGCAACTGATATGCCCACATTCTATAGAAAAATTGGTAGACCCATCCTTTCGGGGTTTATTACAATGCAGGGATGAGGATTAACCTCATCCTCCTCCTACCTTTAGCCTATACAGAAGGCTAAATATTCAATGTAAAGTCATAGATTCAAGGAACCACAGACCTTTAAAGGGAAAGTGTTTTTATTGCACTTCTGTCCTCCCTTCTCCCAAACTAATTTACAGTGATTCCATGAGACCCATCCTTAAGGATAATGGGGGGGGGGGGGCTAGAAGAAAAGGGAACAGACCCTTCATTCCCTAACTGGCTGCACATTAAGCTTCAGAAACTCATACACTGGGAGGGCTATACCTACTTTTGAAACTTGTAGACAAAGAATATTGTAGAGACAAATGTCTATTTCTGACCTGGAGTATTCTAAGAGAAAGGGGTTTCTGGAGCAGCCTGCTGGCAAGGCAAGACGCGAGGACACTCGGTTGTACTTCTGCTACCAGAACAGTACGATGCATGAGGTCAGGCTCAGAGATCTTAAACATAATTGGTGGTGATGCTCGGAGAAATGATAAGCAAGAAAGGGACACACTTGGGACTTTCACTTGCTTTTGGCCCAGCTTTTCTTTGCTGGGGCAGGTCTTGAGTAGAATCACAGACTGCTTGGGAATTACGGTTCTTGAAGAGTTATTTTTAGAATTTAGCTTCCTTTTTCTGCGATTCTAAAGTCTAGATGAAGCATTCCCTAGGATACATCTAGACTTTAAAATCACAGAAAAAGGAAGCTAAATTCTAAAAATAACTCCTCAAGAACCATAATTCCCAAGTAGTCTGTGATTCTGCTTTTGTAGCTCTAGGATGGAACTTGTAGATCTGTAATTTAGCAAGATGACTAATTGATTCTGTTGATCAGATAGGTATGGGAGCCTTTGTCCTCTGACCAAAGGTGGTTGGCCTGGGAGTCTAAGAGTCAGTGAGGAGAGAATTCAATAGAGCACACACCACCACTGGTATTGTCCCTAATTATTGATATAACATGGAGAGAATTATACAGCTTCCCCCCTATTCATATAACATATCTTCCAAGAGCCACATAGCATCCCAACTAGCTTATGCTCCAGGCTCTTTAAAAAGTAAATCACATGTCCTTGGCTCCTTTTCCTACAATGCACAAGTATATAGTCTAAAGGAATTCAGACCATTAGAATTGCCACGACATCCTAATATGAGTAGTTTATTATTCCCCTCTGAAGAGGAAAAGTGCATGTCCCCTAGCCCAGCCCTCCAGCATACGTGCACACGTGCACACGCGCGTGCACACACACACACAGAAGATCTTCTGCACATAACTTCTATGTCTGAACAGTGATTAGTGAGAAGAATTTTAGGCTCCATAGCAAAGAGAAGGAGAAGAGGATGGATGGGCTTTATCAGAGTCAACGTTTCACTGGCTGGGGAACGGGTCCTTGGCCAGAGAATGTTCACCCTTCATCCAGTTAAGTAGGCCAAGGCACTAAGTTATGGACTGTTTGGCAGCATCTGTGAAATAATGTCTCCAGATATCTTAGCACTATAGCTACAGATTGATGATTTGTGCAGAATAACACACTGAGCCTTCCTCTGACCTCTCCATTCCCACCTCCACTTATGTAAGGAAGGATAGAAAGTTTAAAATCAGCTCAAACAAAAGCCTCTCTACTTTTCTCTCTGGAGAGTGTTGTATATTTCAGCTTGGCTCTTATGTATTATCACTGTCATAACAATGCAATTGTCATAGCACTTGGTGATTTAAAAAAAATCAATTAGGCAACTGTGTTGGCGGCTGTGAAGCAGGTGAGACTAATTAGGACTTAAGAAAGCCAGACTGTTCTCACCAACCCTGCTGAGTTCAGGCCAAGAAGCATTCACCTGCTTCTCTACCAAAGCAGAAGACCGCTGAAGAAGTGGAGGCTGTGCTACAAAACAAACCTAGAAAATAAGTGCCAGGGCTTTTGCTATCTAACAAAGGCCTAATATACTTTTCATTAGTGACTAGTTAAAATTGATTCAAATTCAATTAACTTTTTAAAAGATGGTTTAAGTAAAAGATATTTTCTCAAATAAAAATAAGTCCAGGTTTCCCTGGTGGCTTAGTGGGTTAAGGATCTGGCATCATCACTGCCATGGGGCAGGTTCATTTGCTGACCTGGGAATTCCACACGCTGCAGGCATGGACCAAAAAAAAAAAAAAAAATCAAAACGAAACAGAGAAAGAAGTCCAAAGTTAGGCAGTTCCAGAGATTATTCAGAGGCTCATAAATGTCAGGGTTTGAGTGAGCATCTCTGTCACTGCCTTGCCTTTCCCTCATGGTCCCAAGATGGCTGCAGTGATTCCAACAATAAACCTTCACAGAACAGTATCAAGTATAAATAAAGGGGATGGAGAGAGAAGAGTTGTTTCATACCCTCTCTGCGGGAGGAAAATTATCCCTCAATTACCCAACTTTTCTTTATGTCACTACTGAGAGTTAGTCACGTGTCCTCCCATAGACAAATTACTGGAATTTAAGAATCTGATTAACCTAATTGGCTTAAATCAATCACATTACTTACCCTGTTGTTTATTATCTTGCTGCTAGATCAAGGACTAATAGGGCAATGGCTCTTTTGTACAGAAAATGACATCTATACAATGAGCAAGGTAGGATTTTTCACCTTTTAGAGGTTAGAAGGGATAAGGGATTCTATGTACACCGTTTCGTTTTCACCAACCATCATTAAGAATTAGCTTTGCTTTTACAGTATTTGAAGTAAATAAGGGGTACACCACTGAGATATTGAGGTAAGAATTCCCAGCAACAGTTTTTAGGGCCCTGCTGTGCCGGGAAAGCAAATAGTAGGCTTCCAAAAAATCGCATTTTGAAGTCATTAATAAAACTACTTTCCCATTAAATCACAATACACACATCTTAGAGAATGAAGGGTAACAGGGCTTCAAAGGGATAAGAAGTTATCTTATTGATAATATCATCAATAGGCTAATAGATAAAGAGAAGCTTATGGGGGCATGCTAGCTTACATCAAAAGAGAAGGTGCCAAAGACCCTAAGTATCATTAGATACAGAAGATAATAGGATGGAGGAGAAAGTTCCAAGTCTGAAGCTTTTGTATAAAAATAAGAAGTGGAAATGGAAATTTACTTCCATATTCTACTCTCATATCGGCCACTAAGGAAATACTGAGCTGCAGTGAACAAGAAAGAATAAAGCGTCTCATTAAAAGAGTAGAAAAGTATGTGATGTTGCAGAAATTTCCACACAGCCATCATTGTGATTAAAATTTTAGCAAAAAACAGGTATGACGTATGCTCTTACGACAAGGCCTCACAATTGTTGTAGTTCACTAAACCATGGTCTCCAAGTGTGGTCCCCAGACCAGCAACAAAATCATCATCTTGGAAATACTTAGAGATGCAAATTATCAGGCTTCAGCTCAGCCCTCCTAAACCAGAAACTCTGGGGAAGGGACTTAGCAGTCTGTGATATCACAGCACTACAGATCATTTTTTCTAATGCTGGCCAATATTTTAGACCGCTCCCAAAGTTTCTGGTATTTTAATCTCTTCTTAATACAGAAGCCAGAATCAGAATGTTGAACTAATTTGTTTGGACCCCATTCTTGACTTCTTTTTTGGTTCTCATTTCCAGCCATACAACCTAGCTCCAAATGGATATTCCTGTGTACAAAGCTGCTTTGGCATGTGATCTACTACTATATTTGTAGAATGAATCTAGAGACTAACTATAGCCAAGTCTTAAAAAGTAATGCTTTAAAATAAGCTTATTGCTCTGCTCTGAGGAATCACTGAGGTGTCAAACCAGGAAACGGTCAATGAAAATTAGACAGCACAAAGAGCCTGGTTATCTAAAATGTGGTTTCCTGATTCAGTAGAAACAAATGAACTTGTCTTTCTTGCAGTTTCCTTATAAGATGTTTGAAGAAACTTACGTCCAGGTGTTCTAAGAACCCCTATGGTAATTCTTGGTTATGCCATTGAAGGGGGATATGGTGCTTATCTCCTTTCACCAGGACAGCATAAACCAAGACTATCATCAGAACCAGATTCATGCTATTCTCTAAAAGAGCCATAGATAGGGGAAACCTATTTTCTTCTCTCCCAGTCATAATGCCTACTGATAAGAACAGCTAGTTAAAACAGGTTCTTGTGTATTTCAGAGTTTAATTTTCCCTCCTCCCAACTACAGTTTTAAAAGGCAATGAAGACTTTTTTACAACTCAAATATATAATGCAATCCCAAACATTTGTATCTCTTCACTTTGGTCCAATGTCTACTTTTTTTTTTTTTTTTTTTTGCTTTTTAGGGCCAAACTCGCGGCACATGGAAGTTCCCAGGCTAGGGGTCGAATCGGAGCTGTAGCTGCCGGCCTGCACCACAGACACAGCAATGTGGGATCCAAGCCGTACCTGCAATCTACACCACAGCTAATGGCAACATCAGATCCTCGACCCACTGAGTAAGGCCAGGGATTGAACCTACCTCCTCATGAATACTAGTAGGATTTGTTTCTGCTGTGCCACAACAGGAATTCCTATTCTATTTAACTCTTTGAATAGAGAGACAACTCTGGTCACCGGTATGAGAGATAAAAACGGTATTTAGAAAAAGCCCTCAGATAATGCTGATGTTCTGCCTTCTATATTTTTATTCTCTCCTCCTCTCTCCACTCATCTTGTTATTCTATATCTAGTGGGCCACCATCTCTGGGTGGAATCATGGTTTTTGAGAAGTAGAGGCCCGAGGAATTTGTGCTAGGAGTCAAGGCAGAGGAGAGAAGATAAATGTCATTCAAAACTGAGATTCGAGAATCAAAGACTATATCTCTTCCAGTCTGGTGAATTTAAAGACCATATCCATGCACAAAACTCATCTTTAGGTATATCCACCCAGACTCTCACAGCCTTGCATAGTCCTAAGCCTCCAGGAGGCAGCATGTGAAAGCTAAAGGAACTTAGGCTTGGAGAGTGGGAAGAAAGAGATGAGGATAGAACTAAAACCTAGGGGTTTCCACTGAAAACAAGGTGACTGGGTAAAAGAACCAACAAGGGAAGGGTAAGGAATACTAGGGAAGAGGAAATTATTCTAACTGAAAAGTCAACTGTTGAAACCATAAATGCAGATGGATTGTCTTATGGTCAAGAACCGCTGAGATCTGTTATGATTTCTTTTTTGTTGTTTCCTTTTTAGCTATGCACCTGTGGCACATGGAATTTCCCAGACTAGGGCCTGAATCTGACCTACAGCTGCAGGACTATGTCACAGCCACAGTCATGGAAACACTGGATCCAAGGCTCCTCTGTGAACTATGACACAGCTTGTGGCAACTCTGGATCCTTAACCTGCTGAGGAAGGTCAGGGATCGAACCCGCATCCTCATGGACACAACGGGAGCTCCATGGTTTCTCTTCCAGTTTTAAGAAGTTGTCTGTAAGAGAAGTCTCATAAAAATATTGAAATAGAACTACTACTGATTATGTATATTAATTTATTAGGATAATGATAAAACTCTCAAGTAGATTTCTTCAGTCGTCTATACAGTAATGCTATAAAGAATGCGGCCATACCTAGGTTCCAATTTCAAAAGCCAATAGCCATACAGTTCCTAATTCCCTTTTTGTCACATAGGAGTTTTGTAAAATGTTAATGCCAGAATCCTTAGTACCTTTTTTACCTATACTCTATGATCATGCCTTGGGATGAAGTTAACTCCACTTGGCCAGCACTAATGTTGGTGACATGAGTGGCAGTGATAAAGAAAGGTCCAACTAGCACAGCCGATACCATCTCTCTCTCAGAAGTTCCTGAACTTGATAATTAGGTCAGATAACCTCTTTTAACAGAATATAGCTCAAGCCATCCTCAGCTAAAGCATTAGTTCTCAATAAAAGGTAGTATCATACCAAAAGGGCCTGAATCAGTTCCTGGAACAAAAGTTTTAGATATTACAATGGTCATGGCCTTTTAGAGTTGAACCATACCTGACAGTTTCTTATTCCATAGTATTTAATGTCTTAGAATGCAAATTTAATATCTATCCCTAAGGAGGTGATTATGAAAAGAAAAAAAAAAAAAAGACGAGACTGGAAAACACTGGCTTAGAGACTCCCACATCTTGTAGATTGAATTATTCTACCTTGACCACTTATCTTTCTCCCAGTGGCTTTGGATCAGCTTTGGGGAGGGATGTGATTTTTTTTATACATAGGGAGTCTCAAAAAAGTTACAAATGTCAGTGTTACCTTCTACAAGAGACCACCTGGAAGATCACAGAAAAGAGCCATAATACTTATTGTACTTCTAGCAGATGAATAGTCAACTATGATAATCCTCATTTAGAAGGTTCACAGAAATGAAAGTATAGTAACAAAAATCAAATGTGGAAATTACATTAGTTATTTAACTGGTTAGTTTTTATTTTCTGAAGGCAAATTCCTAAAACTTGCATATAGAAGCTATATACTTTAAGAAAAGTCTTGGGAGTTCC
This sequence comes from Catagonus wagneri, assembly GCA_004024745.2. Lineage (NCBI taxonomy): Eukaryota > Metazoa > Chordata > Mammalia > Artiodactyla > Tayassuidae > Catagonus > Catagonus wagneri. Next base: position 1,156,704 of record PVHT020000237.1, on the reverse strand, counting down.
CATCATGGCTCACTGGTTAATGAACCTGACTAGCAGCCATGAGGACGCAGGTTTGATCCCTGGCCTTTCTCGGTAGGTTAAGGATCCGGTGTTGCTATGAACTGGGGTGTAGCTTTCAGACATGGCTCAGATCTGCTGTTGCTGTGGCTGTGGCCATGGCATAGGCAACAGCTCCGATTTGAACCCTAGCCTGGGAAACTCCATATGCTGCAGTGCAGCCCTAAAAAGACAAAAGATGAAAAAAGAAGAAAAGTCTTTAACAGCCTCAGGAAATATTCAAAATATAGCTTCCGAGAGTACAGAGTAAAACCAAATGGAATCCATGTGGGCTGAATGGTTTGCTGCTCACATTCCTCCTCCTGAAGGAGACATTAATAGTAAACTATTAAAAGACATTAATAGTAAACCATGAAGGGTGGAGTCATGGTAGGGTAATAGCAGCTATGAGACACTTCACCTGGGATAAGAATATTTTATTGAAACGACAGTTGGATTAGTTCTCCAGCCGAACTAATGTCAGGATACCGGAATTGTTGATGCAACGGATTGCAGTATAGAATGTGCAACCACTGTGTCAAGGAGTCATCTAGACACAATCAGGCAAAAATCGGTCACCTAAGTAGCGTTGTTTCTTGCTAAAAATTGCTAGCAAGCATATTGCAAATTGCTAGAAGCAAACCATAACAACGCTTTTGGTGGCATCCCTTGAACTGAAACAGTTTTACATATAGCCAACTGGTATCTATATATTAATACTATACAAAGCCTTCTAAGAAGAGGAGTCTCTGGAGAAGCTCAAGAAAGAGAAGGAACAGGATAAAAATCATGAATGGTCTTCCTATCTCTAATCAGGGACTTTGTGGGAACAGAATGCAAAGTAGAAAATCCCCCAAGAGCAACAGACCCCAAAGGAGTCACTGCCAACCAGACTAATAGAATTTGCCACCAGGGGCCCCTGGCACCCCTTACCTGCTCACTGAAACTAGTTTCCTAGCAACCTACAGGCAGTCACTTTTATGCCCATCCTCAAATCACTTGGCAGCTATTGCAGGCCCTGAAGTCAGGCTGGAAATAAAGGAAGCAAGAATGATAGTCTATACCTGGAATTCAGCCAGCCTCTTCACGATTTAAGAAAGAGCCTCAAGGAGGAAGATGTCAACTGTTGAGAGATTTTCAGCTCTCCTTAAGAAGGCAGATGTTGTATCTCTTTTGCAAAGCTTGATGAGGCCTAGAAAGGGCTTATAACTTACAAAGATTCAAGGTATGCATTCCCTGTAATCAACAACTGCCTTAAGTTGGTGAATAACTTGATTAAATGGAGTTTTAAATCAAAGACCTAAGAGTTTAATTAGGAACTATTCTTGTCCTACTGAAGTTAACAGGCAGCTGTGCTGATTTTATTCCCCTGCCAGGATTTTTCCAAACTCTGAAAAAAGGGACTTTGAAACAAGCTTTGAGTTAAATGTGTAAAAGGAAACACAGTTAGCACTGAAATAGGGCACAAGGTGTTTTCCACACCAGCCACAAGGACTGACTAGGTAGAGAAGTCCAGCAGAAAAAAGTATGAGTCCTGGAAGGTGATAAAAATTGTCCCAAACAAGTGGAGCTGCAGGATACCCCTTCCATGTTTTGCTTGCTGTATTTTTAAAACCCCATTTATATATCTCCTTTGGTACCTTTCTCTTGCTCAGTAATTTAATTCTCTGGTTCTTGAACTTCTTGGCTGATAATTTTAAAATATCAATGTGTACAAAATACATTTTGCAAAGTTTTTAAAATGCAGGTTGACACCAGTCTATCTCCAACTTTGCTCAAAAGGTCTGGGAGGGACTTCATCTCTAGTAGGTCTCCTGGGTGATGTGATGCAGTGGAGACACTTCCTCGTCCCAGTGTTTGTGTTCTCTCATTTCTTCTCCCTCTACTATCACTATGTCCTATACACTTCAATCCATCTGTTACCTGTTTTTCAAATCCCCCAGCTTCAGGGACCTCCTGATCAACCAGGAATCTTTGCTCAAAAAGAATTCTGAGAGATATTAATACACAGCAAGGAGGGCAAAACCTGGGTAGCAGTGGCATTCCTCAAAGTGGTGCTAACAGTTTTTACCAAGAGGGTCAGATCCAAGTCACTCCAGATCCCGGGGATGTCACCTAATTCTGGAGACTCTTGAACTCTCTCTAGGAAGTCTTGAGGGTCTCAGGAATTTAAAACAAAAATAGCTATACAAGAATAAACCAGAATTCACCAGCACAAAACTAGAAGGGGCCTTTGAGACAATTTAATTCACAGGTCAGAAAAGCAAAACTCAAAGAGATTAAGTAGCAGAATCATGGTAAATTTGTTAGTGGTTAGTGACATTTCTGAGGGTACAATCTGAGTGATGGATCTCTTTCCATGGGGAGGGGGTCTCTATGTGTGTGGAGTAGGGGAATAAAACCTCTGAAGAATATTAGTGATCCTTGAAGGAATCTGGCTGTTCTGGGATTGTAGCCAGTTTTCCTTGTTGTGTCGACTCCAACCCCAACCACCACGTAGACCTACAAAGATCCATACTGGCCAGTAAAGACTGGAAAAAGATGAAACGAGATTCTGAAGAGCATTATGACTATAAAATCAATTTGCTATGATTTTATCTAAAAGCCATTTACCTAGAGAATATGCCTAAAACTATATTGTGTATCCTACCTTTAGGTACCATGTATAAAACAGATAACAAGTATCCACTATTAGCACAGGTAACTACAATAATCAATATTTTGTAATAACCTATAAGGGAAAAAAAGCTGAAAAGAACATTGTAAATCAATTATACTTCAAGGAAAAAAAAAAAAGAAAGCATATCCTATCTAACAACATGGCATATGCAAAGCTGAGGTCAAGAGATGCGATGAGGGTACTCAAAATCACCCCATGTGTTCAGGGTCAGAATTATATAGAAAGCCCGCACCTAATTTCAAATAATTTGTTAACTGATTGTAGTCACCTGTTCTGTCAAGCGTAGTTGTAGTTATGGTCATTCTTGATGAGTGTTCCCGAGAGACATTAGACATTAGTCTAATACTGAAAGATACTTTCAGAAGGTACTTCAACAACAACAACAAAAAAGTAACAAATAATTTAAACAATAAAAATAAGGAAGAACTATTCGGGTCTACACGCCTTGGCTGTGAAATCACAATTTAACTTCTGCTCTCTTGGCACATCATATAAGTAGTATTTTTGAAAGCAGTCCAGCTCACTCCAACCTCCTTCCCCAAATGCCAGTTTTCTTGTAAAAAGTATGTACATTGTCATCTGCACCATGCCTAATATAAGTAGTAAATCCAGCCTGACTTTGTGTTTTATATCTGTGGGGTGTGTGTGTATGTCTGTGTGCCTCCGTGTATGTGTACAAAATACATTTTGCCAAGTTTTTAAAATGCAGGTTGACACCAGTCTATCTCCAACTCTGCTCAAAAGGTCTGGGAGGGACTTCATCTCTAGTAGGTCTCCTGGGTAATGTGATGCAGTGGAGACACTTCCTCGTCCCAGTGTACAAAGTGAGATCCTTTAAGGAGTTCCCATCGTGGCACAGCGGAAACGAATCCGACTAAGAACCATGAGGCTGCGGGTTCTATCCCTGGCCTCACTCAGTGGGTCGAGGATCCAGCATTGCCGTGAGCTGTGGTGTAGGTCACAGACACGGCTCGGATCTGGCCTTGCTGTGGCTGTGGCGTAGGCTGGCGACTACAGCTCCGATTAGACCCCTAGCCTAGGAACCTCCATATGCTGTGGGTGAGGCCCTAAAAAGGCAAAATAAATAAATTAATTAATTAAATGAGACCCTTTAAGACGGAAAATATAGTATGTTATTATTAATAACATAATTATCAATATACCTGAAAGTCATCACAAAAAAAGCAGAACCACTGGCAGAACCAAAGATGTCTTGAGTAGAGCACTCTTCCCCTGCCACCCGTTTCCAGGAGGAGCAGATGTTCCTAGCCGCACTCTCAGCCTCTTTGCTCACTTCTGATTACTGAACATGAGGATGAAACCTGCGCAGGCTTGTGCTCCCAACCCTTTTACCACCCAGGCGAGTCTGTCCCAGGAGATTTCACCACAGCTATGTGGTGGTGGATGTCTTCCTGGGTAGTGGCAGGGAATCTGTTTTAATTCTAGAGTCTGGTATTAGTAAGCCCTTTCAGTAACAGATCTCCAAGGCTTCTTATTTTTGACTTGTTCCCTACTTTATGCCTCTAAATCACACCGGATTTTCGGGGAGATAGATTTCATATTCAGTATAGAAACCCTCTATAAAGCCTGTGGAAGAGAAGAGCACAGTAACACACAGGTCCCAGGCTCAGGTATATAGAAACCCTCCAGGCTCTATGGGGCAGAGACCCTGATACTTTGTTTAGCGACAGCTCCTCTGAAGGCCTTTCTCCAAGCTTGTTCCAGGACCATCTAGTCAGTAACTCCTGTGCCCTTTTTTGTTTGTTTTTGTTTTGCTGGGCCGCACCAGTGGCATATGGAAGTTCCCAGGCTAGGAGTCCTGGCAACGCCAGATCCTTAACCCACTGAACGAGGCCAGGAATCGAACCCGCATCCTCATGGATACTAGTCGAGTTTGTTTCTGCTGAGCTACAATGGAAACTCCTCCTGTGCCCTTCTTTTAAGTCACAATCTTGAGCCTCACACCTAGGATTTACTGAATCCATATTGGCCGTGGAGCTCAGAGATGCACATATTTAACAAGTTTCTCAGGTTAATTTGCTTTTATCCAAAAGCTTGAGAACTACTACAACAGAAATGCATTCTTCACTACACAACACTGTCCTTGCAGGAGAGCACTTGAGCTCTCTCAGGGATGTTTCAAAAGCCCTCCTCAAGGATGCATCTCTTCCAGCAAAGGTGTCCTGAGCTGATAACATTTCCACTTTCCATTCCAGCAGTGTTTCTTAGCTAGAAGTCCATATATAGACTAATTGGGGTCTGTGAAACCTCCAAAATATATTAAATTTTGTAAACATATGATGACGTGCGTTTTTCCAGAAAGAGGGTATACAGATTTCAAGTTTTCTACAACCCAAAGCATTCTTGGAGTTGTGAAATTAGAAGATAATACCCATCCAGAAGGACTGATTCCTTCTCAACAGATCTTTTGGGTGCCTCAACATAACAAAGTACAAGCCCTAGCAGTTAAACTTTTGTTAAATGGCCTTATTCATCTGTATGTCAATTCCTTATAATTAAGCATACTTTGACTAATTTGAATTAAGTATGCCTGTATTTTAAATACCCCATGCCATCTGCCTTATACAAACAGAGAACAAAGGAGCAGGAACCTCTGTGCTCCTTTTTCAGTGTTAGTTACCTCCAAGGAGCACAGGTATCTTTGCCTTTCTGTGAAATAAATTAACATCTTCTCTGGTGAGAATCAGAGATTCATCTGATAACAGGTGCAGAAAGAAATCTTTGGAACTCTAGACAAACTGAGGATAAAGGAAGACCCTAGGGCACAAAGCAGATGTTGTAAGTAATCACAGAGACAGAAATTTTAATCAGTTCTTCTGTGTTTCAGAGACAATTCTGTTTCCTGGATTAATAGGGAGCTGTTGTGAAGCTGAACTGCCCAGGTGTGGCAAGATACTGTCCTACCCTCTTAACGTTGGGAAGTTTTGAGATCTACATTCTTTCTAAAATTTAAAGTTATCTAGAAAAGAGTTACTTGTATATTTAAAGAAAAAAAATAATCCCAGATATTCCCATTGTGGCTCAGCTGGTTAAGAACCCAACATAGTCTCTGGGAGCATGTGGATTTAATCTCTGGCCCCGCTCAGCCGGTTAAGGATCCAGTGTCATGGCAAACTGCGGTGTAGGCTGCAGATGGGGCTTGGATGCAGCTACGGCTCCGATTTGACCCCTAGCCCAGGAACTTCCATATGCTGCAGGTGCAGCCATAAAAAGATGATTTAAAAAAAAAAAAAACCCTTGACATACAACCTTTGGAGTTTGACATATAAGCTTTGAAGTTAAAGCATCTGGAGTTTCTTGAGGGTTGAGGGATATTTGGGGAAGCCGACATTACTTCTACCATAATCCTCAATATGATAAAAAAAAACTTTAATACATGATGTTGATGGGCATTACATGAAAACACATGTAAAACAACTTGCATTTGGTGTTAGTGTTATTTTCCTTCCCATTACCAAGCTGAGCTAGAAGACTAAACATTTTGAATGATTAGAATTGCATTCCAGCAGTGAGATGGCTCCCAGTGACTCCCATCCATGACCTTGTGAAATCCACACTCTTAGGTGTGGACTGAACCTAAGTGACTTCCTTCTAATGAAGACAACATGGTAAGAGTGCTAAGATGGCCCTTCTAATATTAGGTAGCAGAAGACTATGACTTCCATCTTTGTCTCTTTTCCTCTGCCCTTGCTCTGGGGCAAGCAAATGGGCAGGTTGTAAGTAGTCTTACGGAGATGCCCACAGGTCAAGGAACTGGCATCTCTGGCCAACCTTCAGTAATGACCTGAGGCTAACCTACAGCCTTGTAAGGAAGCTTGGACAGGGATCCGCCCTGACTGAGTGAAGAAATGACTGTAACCTCAGCTAACACTTTTGACACCAGCCTTATGAGTTACTAAAGTCATAGGACTCAGCTAAACTGCACCTTGATTCCTGACCAACGGAAACTTTAAGGTAAACATTGTTTATTGCTTTAGGCCGCTCCATTTTGGGGTATTTTACTATGCAGCAGTAGGTAACTAAAATAAAGGGAAAGAAAGCATAATTCACATGACTTCATGAGGAAGAAAATGTTTCTCTGGACCATGCTAACACATTCAATCTCATTCTATTAACGTACGGTCTTCACAAGGAAAATTATTTCACAGAGACTGAAGTTGAAAGGATAAGACGAGCATACAGAATCATCTAAGCAGGTTTTTCAAATATCACTTGCACTACCACACCAGCTTCTAGGAAGTAAAATGGTGATAATTTAACATGTATTGAACTACTCATACGTACCTGACTCTATAGAAAATGCTTTATCTGAATCATTCCACTGAATTCTCACACTCACCCCCAAATGTTACTATTACAGATGCCTTACAGCTGAGAAAAGGTAGAGAGAGGCCGAGACCTTTCTCAGTCTGCCCAGGTTGAGTTTGAACCTGGAGGCTCTGGAAACTAAAACTCCTCTTTCAAAGCACAGCACTTGAAGGAGATCTAACAAGGGCTGGTGTTAGTGAACAGTGAAATTAAGGCTTTCTTTGCCAAGTCCATTCAATGATAATAGGGAAAATAATGTTCTCAAGTGCATAAAATCCTAATTAACTCTATTAGGCTAACCTATGACTGTTTTAATTCATTCATAAAAATACACAGAAATATCAAATATATTTTATTCATGTATAACATTTTTGTGTACTCTAGGGACAGTTATACACAACCAAGAGAAATCAGAATTACGTAGACCTATATATAGGACACATATAATAATTATATTTAAATTTTTTCCTTGCATGTTTTGTTCTCTTGCTTAGAAGGGCAATTTTGACAAGCATCATAGAATCACAAACAGTTGACAGAGAAAGAAGCTCTTTCATCTAGACCAATGATTTCATTTTACAAATTAGAAAATTAAGGCCTTTATTTGCTTAAAGCCACACAACTAGTTAATGGTAGCAAAAATTAGAACCAAATCTACTCATTTGCAGTTCATTGTATAGCCCAGTGCTGTGCATGACCCAGTAAACTTTATGCAGTATTGAAAAAGCATCAGTTTCATTTTTCCCCATCAAAAAGTAGAATTAGGAGTTCCCGTTGTGGCTCAGTGGTTAACGAATGAATCCAATTAGGAACCATGAGGTTGCAGGTTTGATCCCTGGCCTCGCTCAGTGGGTTAAGGATCCGGTGGTGACATGAGCTGTGGTGTAGATTACAGACGCGACTCGGATCTCGCGTTGCTGTGGCTGTGGCAAAGGCCGGCAGCTACAGCTCCTGTTAGACCCCTAGCCTGGGAACTTCCATATGCCATGGGTGTGGCCCTAGATAAGGCAAAAAGACAAAAAAAAAGTAGAATTAAATTAACCAACAATGAATTATTAAGCTCTCTTTGAAGGCCAAAATGAAATACAAAATTCATATTGAAACAGCAGCAGTAAGACTGACAGTTAATTCTTCCAGAGAAATAAGAGAATTCTGACTATAAAGGAAAGATTTCTTTAAAGTGCTTAAAGAAAATACTTCTCAATCTAGAATTTTACATTTGTAAAAATATCCTTCAAAATTGAAGGTTAAGACTAAGATGTTTTCAGGAAGTTAATAATTCATCAACAGCAAGAACACTTTCAGGCAGGAACAAAAATGGTTCCAAAGAGAAGCACAGTAATGTAAAAAGGTATAAAGAGAGAAAAGGCTAAACACACTGGCAGAAAATGAGTACTGACTGCATAAATAATAGTAATAATGATCTGTAGGAACTAAAGTATATTTTGTATAAAAATGCATGACAGCGATAGTACAAAGAGAGGAAAGAATAACTGGAGTTTAAATGTTCTAAAGCCTTTGCATTTTTCTGGCAGTTGGTAGTTGTACATATTGAAGGTGGGTCTAACAGGTCGAAAATACATGTATAATCTCTAAGCTAATCACTAATGATAACACTATGTATAACTACAGACCAATAGAGAAGGGAAAATCAAAATTTTTCAGAAATACAAAGTAAATCAAGAAAAAAGAAAGGAAGAAAGAACTGGTGAGTGAAAAACACAATAACAATAGAAATATTATAGATTTGAAACAGATTATATTAGTATTTTCATTAACATAATAGACTAAACGTTCCACTTGAAGGACTATAATATACAAAGTAAAAAATAAAACTGAAGTATATGGTCTTTACAAGAAACACACCTTAAATAATAAGAACACACAAAATTTGAAAGTAAATCGATTGGAAAAATGTGTAGCCAATGCAAACTATGTATCAATAAAGAAAAAGTTAGACTGTTAGGGAAGAAATTTTAAGTAAAAAATGACAGAAGGAACAAGAGCCCAGTCTACAATCATTTTTAAACTATTAGCATACCCTTTTCAGTAATTAAGAGAAAAACTAATAAAGAATAAATCAGTAAGCATGTAGAATATTTAAGTAAACCTGATTGATAAAGATAACCCAATTAGCCATAACACTACTCTTAATGGCTGCAGAGAGGGAGTTCCCCATCATGGCTCAGTGCTAATGAACCCAACTAGTATCCATGAGGTTGAGGGTTCAATCCCTGACCTCGTTCAGTGGGTTAAGTATTCACTGTTGCCATGAGCTATGGTGTAGGTCACAGACACAGCTCGGATCCTCCATTGCTGTGGCTGTGGTGTAGTCCAGCAGCTACAGCTCCAACTCGACCCGTAGCCCAGGAACTTCCATATGCCGTGGGTGCAGCCCTAAAAAGACAAAAGGAAAAAAGAAAAAAAAAACTGCAGATACTTTTTTCCAAAAGCTCAAGGAACATATATGAAAACAGATCATATGCTGTGTCATTAAATCTCAACATATTTTGAACAACTGAAATCTTTAAGAGTACATTCACTGAATATAGTAATCTTAAACCAAAAACAGTATTTAGAATACTAAGCAATACATATGTAACTTACCCTTGAAATAATAATATACTAAAATTTGTAGAATGCAGGTAAAGCAGTGCTTAACAGAAATTTTATGGTATTTTGTACTTAGAAAAGAAGAAATAATTTGAGCTTCTACCTGAAGAGCTACATAAAGAAAAGGAAATTGAATCTAACAGAAAAGGAAGGAAATAAAAGAACAGAAACCAATGAAATAGAAAGCAGACATAAAACTGAGAAAAGCAACGAAGCATTTGAGGATTAAATTTAAATATCTAATAATACTGTGTCAGTGTAGAGAGGTGGGTAGAAGAGTGGAGGAGAGAACACAAATTATCAAGATCAGGGATTTTAAAAAAAGCTGCCATTGGAGTTCCCAGGTTGGTGCAATGGGATCAGTGGCCTCTCTGCAGCACTAGTATGCAGGTTCAATCCCCAACCCAGCACAGTGGGTTAAATGACCCCACGTTGCTGCAGCTTAGCATAGGTTGCAACTATGGCTCAAATCTGATCCCTGGCCAGGGAACTCTATAGGCCACCGGGTAGCCAAAAAAAAAAAAAGCCACCATTACTTCAGATGCTACAGATGTCAAAAAGACAAGAGGCTATTGCAAGCAATTTTATACCAAAAAATGTATAATCTGGATGTGAAGTTATTGCAAAAGTTGTATGATCATAGCCAACAAAAGAATAAAAAGATGTCAATATTTATGAAAAATTAAACTTATTTCTAAGGCCTTATCATGATTAAATAAGCCCAGATGGCTTCACTGGTGAATTCTTCAAATACATTTAAGGAAGTGGTAATACCAAACCAATTAGGTTTATTTCAAGAAGGCAAGTTTGGTGTAGCATTTAGAATTCATAATATAATTAACCACATTAATAAAACTAAGAAAAAAATCAGGACTTCCAATTGTGGATCCATGGAAACAAATCCAAATATTATCCATCAGGATGCAGGTTCAATCCCTGGCCTCACTCAGTGGGTTAAGGATCCAGTATTGCGGTGAGTTGTGATGTAGGTTGCAGACACAGCTCGGATCTGTTGTCATTGTGGCTGTGGTGTAGGCCAGCAGCTCTAGCTCTAATTTGACCCTCTAGCCTGAGAACTTCCATATGTTATGGGTATGGCCCTAAAAAGGAAAAAAAAATCATATTTATCTCAATAGGTACTTAAAGAAGGATTTAAAAAAATTCAGCAAGCATGCATGATAATTTTGATAAACTAGGAATACAACTATATCTTTAAAAGTAACTTACAGGACACAAAATACTTAATGTTAAAATTTTGAACACTTAGTATTTCAGATCCAAGAAGAGATAACTATGTCCCATTATCATGGTTTCCATTTAACCTTGGCCTGGATATCCTAACCAGTGCAATAGGACAAGAAAAAGAAGTAAAAATATAAGGACTGGGAAAAAAAAGGGACTATCTGCAAACAATGTAATTTTTGTACACAAATATCTCTAATCTAAAAATTAATAGAATTAATAAATGAATTTAGCAAAGCTGCTAAACCACACAAGCAAAAGGCCAATCTAAAAACTGTTTCAATAAACTAGTACTAAACAAATAGGAAAACTTTAAATGTTTAAATCTAAAATAATAAGTAAATTAAATAATATCAAATACCTACAAATAAATCAAATACATTATATACCAGCACATCTTCAGAGAAAACTGTAAAGCATTATTGTGGAAATTAGAGAAAAAGCTATTTAAATAAATGAAGGATTATATTCTGTCATGGATTAGAAAACCCAATATTATAAAAATATCAATTTTCCTCAAATACATTTATAAACAATGCAAAACTAACCAAAATGCCAATAAGATTTTTTTGTTCAAATTGACAAGGAAATTATTTATATGGAAACCCAGAGTTAAGAATATTGAAAACAATTTGGAAAAAGAACAAACAAAAAAAATAGAACTTACATTCACAGATATCAAGAGACTTGTGTTAATAGGTATTGAGACTTAAAGCTATTCTAATTAAGACAAAGTAGTATGGATACAAAACAGACAAATATATCTATGTAAAGTCCTAATATACAACTCCACAGTATAACAAAGATACCACTACAATTCAGTGGTCAAAAGAATTACCTTTCCGATAAACAGTGATAGAAAAATTGGTGGTTATTCATGAGGAAAAACATAAATGCTATACATAAAAATAAATTACACATAATACATTTAATTATGAAAGGTAAAAAAAATTTAGAATGTAGAAGATATCTACAAAGGGCATAGAAAGCATTAACCATAAAGAAAATGTTAACTAGGATACACTAGAATCAAGGCAGCTATTCATTAAGAAACCAATTGAGAGTGAAAAGATAAATCAGAACAAAACATTTTTACAATACATATATATGATTAAGGACTTATATCTAGGCTATATAAATAATGCCATCAACAAAAAATGAATAGCAAAAGACGCAAGCAAGCGTTTCTCGAAAGAAGGCAAATGACTGGCCAATAAGCAAATGAAAAGATATTTAATATCATTAGATATCAGAGAGATATAGATTGAGTCCACAGTCCCTAGAATGGTTATGATTAAAAGTGATCCTGACAATGTCTGATACGGTAAAAATGTGGAGTAGCTGAAACTCTCATTCACCACTAGTATACATTGGTAGAACTACTTTGGAAATAATTTGTCATTATCTACTAACCATGAGCATACGCACTGCATACTCTATGCATATTTGTTTTTTATTGCCAAAAACTTAGCAGCTTAAAAACACATTTATAATTTTTACACTTTACAGTTCAGGATTTGGGGCACAACTTGGCTGGGTTTTCAGTTCAAGATCTCACAAGGGTGCAATTAAAGTACTAAGTGGACCATGTCCTTAACTGAGAGTTCAACTGAGGAAAAATCCACTCTCAATCTTATTCAGACTAGAAGAATTTCTTTCTTTCTGACAATGTGACTGATAATCCCAGGCTTTTCTGGGGTTTCGGCTGCAGGCTGGCCTCAAGTCCTGGATGCCACCCACAGTCCCTTGCCAGGGGAGCATTCTCAACATAGTTACCCAGTTAATCAAGCTACCAGGTAGTACGTCTTGCTTCAGTCTGCTAAGACAGAGTCTTACGTTGAGTGACAAAAATCACAGGAGTTACATCTCCTCACCTTTGTCTGGTCAAAGGTTGACATCCATGACTTTGCCATATTATACTGGTCTTATCCTTATGGGGGCTTGTGGGTGGAGGAAGGGATACTTACACAAAGGCATAGATACCATGAGGCAGAGATCGTTCGGGTAATCTTAGGGTCTATCTATCACACTGTCCAAACAATTTGACTACTGAGCTTGTAATAAGAACATTCGTAGTACCATTATTTGTGAATATCAGAAAATGGAAATGACTCAAACATGGATAAATTATGATATATTCTAATAATAGAAACTACACAATACACAACAATGGAAAAAAACTGAACTGTTGCTTCACTCAAAATTATGGCTAAATCTCTATGACAAAATGATGAGCTAAAGACACCAAACACAAAAGTATCTGTGGTATAGTTTCATTTATGTATGATTCAAAAAGAGACAAGAGTGGTTATGGAAATAAAATCAGTGGATACCATTGGGAGAGAATGACCAGTAAGGGCCATAAGGGAGGCTTCAGATATGGCGGAAATATTTATATTTTACTCTGAGTGTTGGTTAAGACTTTATCAAGATGAACACTTAGATTTTGTATATTACAGTGTGTATTCTATGCTTCAAAACAAAAATTATCCAAATCTCTTTGAGTTATTTTAAATTCCTACACAAAATATCAGCTCTTCTTGATTTTTCAACTCTTTATTAAGAATTTACCTTCTTAGACTTTTTTTTGAGAAAAAGTAAATGGACTTTGTGAACGGCCAACATGCGCCATAAGGAGAAACAAAGAGGAAGGGGCAACTGTCTACCAGCTTCTCTTCCATGTGGCACTGAACTCTTGCTTTAGGCATAGTGTTTTTTCTTGTTTTGTAACCATCATTCTTATATTCTAGAGATCCCATGGACCAACAGTTAGGGTTGTTCAACAAACTGATCATTCAACCAACAATCTTAAGCACTATAGCTAGTAGCCTACAGTGTCAGGTTCTAGGAGAGATCAACAAAAAAAAAAAAAAAAAAAAAAGCAGTCTGCTCTTTGCAGGCCCACAGATGAAAGGAGAAACACTAAGTGTTAAAACGGAAACATGAATTAAATACTGTAAGTGATCAAGGGAAAAACAACTTTATGTAGAGAATACTTAAAGGACATCTCATGCAAAGTGGTACACAAAGATGAGTGGGAGATTCCGTGAAAGAATCTGTGCCACAGCAGCTGATATTTCATTAACATCGACTACATGCTGAGCATTGCTCTAGATACCATATATATATATATATATATATATATATATATATATATATTAGCTTATTTAATTTTCATATCATTCTGAGCAGTAGCAATCATGTGGTCAACGCTACAGATGAGGGAATAAACAGAGGTAAAAAGTAACTTGCCCAAGGCTACAAGCTGCGAGTAGAAATGTAAAACTTTGAATAGGCACTCTGGAAGACTGTGCTTCTGACAGCTTTGCAGCAACAGTAGTGAAAACACCCCTACCTGAAAGAGTCTGGTCTCCTCTGAAGAAGGTAAGCATCAGTGCATGGCTGAAGAGTGAGACTGGGATGCTAAGAGGGACAAGAGTGTCACTCCAGAAATGATGTTTGGACTAGATTAAGTGTTGAGCCATGAGAACACTTTAAGGTATTGAGTCATCACGAGATTTTTCTTTAGAAAGACCACTTCAGTCACAGCTGGGGTAGAAGGTGGTGACACAAAGGGGAACGTAAAATAACAGTCCAGGAAAGACAGGATTAAGACCCCTTGTTCTACAGCAGTGAGGATGGGGGTGAAGAGGAGTAGAGCCTAGAGAAGCTGTTCACAAAGTCAACAGGGTAGTGGCATCAAAATCACCTGGAACGTGTTAGAAGTGCGTATTTTCAAGCCCTGCCCTACTTGTTCACATCCAAAGTTCTGAGAAGACAGTCCAGAAATCTGAGTTTTACTGAGACTTTCAGTTCATCCTGGTTCACCAAAAGTTTAAGAACCACAGGCCTAGGGGATTCATTTTTAACCAGGGTCCACGTGAGACTTACCCGGAAGGTATACAAGATCCACTGCCCCTCCACCCACCCATTCTAATTTAGCAGGTCTGGTATGGCGCTCCAGCATGCATATTCATTTAAAAGTTCCCTGGGTAATGCTTATATATCCCAATTAAGAACAACTGAAATAGAAAAAGGAATCTGATTCTTTCCTCCACTGTAAGTAGATGCATGCTCACCTTGCAGACAGGGTATCCCTGCTTCAGAAAACTAAAAGAAAAACTTGCCGATGTCTGCCCCAAGACTGTCTCTGAGTCTAAATCTTTACTGGTGATGCCCTTTCATGCCTGCCTGTGTACATAGGGATGATCCCGCCCTCTAATTCATATGCCATAGGGCCTTCTGAGGTTTTAACGTCAGCCCAGCAAATAGAAACAGGAAAAGTGGCACATCTACTAAATGTTTATTTCTGAAATGCATCAGATAATGGTTTCAGAGTGAATGATTCAGTCCCTAATAATAACACGGTATTAGCTAGTGAATCCAATTTAATCTGAATCCGTGGGAATATTCAAACAGCTTTGTACTTGTCGGTACTGAAATTTGAAAACAAACACATCAGCAGCAGGATAGAGAGGTAGGCGCAGCTGTACGAAGCTCAACTCCACAATGGCCTCATTTCATACCTGTCTCCTTCCATCAGCAGAGTCATCTTTCAGTGCTTCCTTGGACCACTTGAGTCTCTTTCTTCTAGGCGTACACCAATATTTACTCTTGAAATAAGCAGGCCTAACTCCCATGCAGACATTCCCTGTGGCTGGTGAGAATTTCAGAAACCATACTACCCCTGGGACATACGCTTCACCCTCAGTATCTCACCATAAGTTTTGGCATAAAATTCAAACTCCTTAACATAGCTTTATAGCCATGTAATGTATCACCCAATTCAAGGATTTGAGAATGAGCAGGGTGCTAATAGTAATTACAAGGGGATCTGGCCTCTAGTTCTAAAACCAGCACTTCATCAATGTCTACTTTGTAACACATATCATTTCTAATCAGTACCAAATTCTGCAAAGCTTGATTATTACCCTTATTTTACATATGAGGAAATGCAAAGAAATTCAATAGCTTGAAGGGCATTTTACAAACAGGAAAAGGAAGAATCAGAAGTCAAATCCTGATCTGTTTGGTTTCCATAGACAGACTTTTCCTTGGATGGGTGCTTCCTTTAACAACTAATAACTTTCTAAAATAGAATAAATGAGTTATTCAAATTCCCATGTAGACCAAAATCTGTTTTCTTAAAATGCCATCGAAAGATGACTAGATTAAAAATCTGCACATATACACAACAGACTACTACTCAGCCATAAAAAAGAACAAAATAATGCCATTTGCAGCAATATGGATGGAACTAGAGACTCTCATACTAAGTGAAGTAAGTCAGAAAGAGAAAAACAAATACCATATGATATTACTTATATCTAGAATCTAATATACAGCACTCAATGAACTGTCTACAGAAAAGAAACAAACTCATGGACATGGCGAACAAACTTGTGGTTGCCAAGTGGAAGGGGGAGGGAGTGGGAGGGATGGGGACTTTGGGGTTAGTAGAAGCAAACTATTGCATTTGGAGTGTATAAGCAATGAGATCCTCCTGTATAGCACAGGGAACTATATCTAATCACTTGTGATGGAACATGATGGAGGGATAATGTGAGAAAGATTGTATACATATGTATGACTCGGTTACTGCTGTACAACAGAAATTCACAGAACACTGTAAATCAACTATAATAAAAAATTATAAAATAAATAAAAGTATAGCTCTCTTCCTGAAGAACAAATCATTCATAGTAGAACTCAAAGAAAATGTACACAGAAGTATGTAAAGTCAAAAATTTAAGTATCCCCTGCCCCTACTCTCAGTTAAACCAGTTCCCTTCCCAGAGGTGAATGCTGTTGGCAAAATCCTGTTCATACTTCCAAAATTTTTTAACATGAAAAGAGAACATAAATGTGGGTTTCTCTTTTTTGCATTTAACTTGGAATATACTATGTGAAGAATTCTCTTAACACCTCATTAAGAAAGCCGAACAAATTTTAAACCAGAGATACACTTTCGGGAATTCCTGTCGTGGCTCAGTGGTTAACAAATCTGACTAGGAACCATGAGGTTGCGGGTTCGATCCCTGGCCTTGCTCAGTGGGTTAAGGATCTGGCGTTGCCGTCAGCTGTGGTGTAGGTTGCAGAGGTGGCTTGGACCCCGCGTTGCTGTGGCTATGGCGAAGGCCAACGGCTACAGCTCCTGTTAGACCCCTAGCCTGGGAACCTCCATATGCCACAGGTGCGGCCCTTGATAAGGCAAAAAGAAAAGATACACTTGCACATATAAATCTGCTGACAAACAGAAGTTCACATTAATTCTTTAATTAAAGACTAAGGGACAATGAGCAATAAACTCATGGAAGTGGAAGGAACAAAATATATTTCATGCTTAGTAAACTTTGTTCCTGTGGTTGGCACCTTCAAAGGCTTCAAAATATAATAATCACTGAAGGCTGAGCCTGTTCTGTGGAGGGTGAAGTATACATCTTTGACACCTGGGAGTGGGTTACCATGCAGCCCCTACTCCCCCATGAATAACCTGGGTCACCACACTTTTATAACCCTGAATATCAGTTTTCTAAGGACAAAATCGAAGAGTCTGACTTCCTAATACTAAATCCCCATGTATCTAGATGATAATACCCAAGCAACACCAAACAGGGTCCTCCTTCAATCTCCTTCTTTCTCTGCAGGAGTATACTAGACAAACATCGCCACTCTCTCTTGTGTACCAGCTGAGTCTTTTTACCCAGGACAAGAGAAAAAAAAAAAAAAGACACCTCCAAAAGAAAAACATACTGTAGCATTACTGAACTATGAAAAGATAACTGCTTCCCCCACCCCCGCCCCGACCCCACTAAGTACTGTGCCGGCCCCATGAAGATTCACATCTAGAAGGAAAAGAAAAATAGAGTTTTCATGATGGGTGCACCTTTCCCACTCCTCAAGTTTCCTTATTGTGAAGAGAGGTCAAAATCATATAACCTGTGGGCATTTCCCACCTGTTTACGCATGAGGGAGGTCCTTACATGTTTGGAAAGTCTAGGAAGAATAACTGGGTATGTTCATCAGTATGCTCAGGCTGCTGTAACAAAATACCGTCGCCCAAACAGCAGACGTTTCTCACAGTTTCGGAAGATAGGAAGACCAAGATCAAAATACCGGCCTATTCAATTCAGTTTCTGTAGAGAGTACTATACCAGGCTTGCTAATGACGGCCCTCTCACTATGTCCTCCCTGTCCTTACGTGGCAGAGAAAGAGAGAGAATGAGAGCAACAGAGAGACAGAGAGAGGATGAGAGAGAGGATGAAAGAGAATAAAACTTTCTTAGTCTCTTCTTATAAGTGTCTCCCCTCCAAGTACTGTTTCACTAAGGGTAAGGCATCAGCATGTGAATCTGGAGGGGATACAACTCGGTCTACAGCAATATGCTCAGCTCCATCCTTTTTCTGGTCTTGGGAGTGAACCTACTCCCCAGAATCATGAGTTGTCTTTGTCCGTCTACACAGTAAACCTCACCAAGCCAAAGGGGATAAGCTGACTAATTCCTGAGTTTGTTATTAAGAGTTCCATTTTGTTCCTAGAGAATCCAAGCACTTTACCCTGGTCTGTCCTCTATCATAAAGGTGATATGCTGGACATACTGTACTTTCTATGGTCCTTTTAGCCTGAATCATTAATTGTCCCTCCCTCCAGCACATATAGGACTGTGAATATCTTCAGCAATATGTTCCAGCTAAGGAGCAACTGGTTCTTTGCGAGTATTTCCCCCTCCCTATGAGTACACAGTCATGTGTGTGTGTCTGTGTCTGTCTGTGTATCGGAGGAGGAACCGGTGGTGGTGCTTCATCCGTAAGTTCATCCATAACAGTATACTTGGCCAGTATTCTGCACACACACCAGAGGCACTCATGGGCAGCAATGCGACCGTGTAGCACGAGCCCGCCTTTCATGTGACACATCCTACACAACACATATTTCTTCAGAAATTACTCTATGCATGAATCACCAATATTCAAGGGTAAGGTCACTGGTAGAAAAACCAAGTAAACAAGGCACGCTTCCTTCAAAGAAAGGACATAACCACCAAGAGGAACTCAGAGTCAAACCTGTCAGTAAGGACACATTCAGGCGAAAGTTACAGAAAAAAACTTGACTCAACACACTGAAAAATTATCAAGCATTTTTATCTCAAATAAGGGGATACCAGGGACAGCTCCAGGGTTGATTGGTTCAAGTGGTTCATTTACATATCAAGAACTTAAGATCTTTTTTACCCTAACATCAACAATATGTCAATTGCTCAAGATAGCTTCCCTCCAGGTCACTAAGTGATTGCCACTGCTCTAGGCTTCTCATCCATGGAGAGAGGACAAGATTCAGTGAGAAAAGAGGGGCACATCTCTTTCTGCATGTCATTTTTAAAGAACAATCTAAATCTTTCACCCAAAGTGCCCCAGCCCACTCCTTACATTTCAGGAGCCAGGACGTGCTCACGTTTTCCTCCCTAAACCTGTTAGTGAAGAAAAGTAATGGAATTAGTATGTCACTTGGGAAAAATCAGGTTTAACACCTGAGTTATGGTGAAAATCTGAATTCAACCAGCAAGAAAAGAGGTGCGCCTATTGGGCTGGTAACCAGTGGTGTCTGTTACACTTAGCAGTCAGAAGAACTGATGGATAGTGTAAGAATATGCTCTTCTTGGCAGAGTGTGACATCACTTCTCATATCCAGCTAAAGGCCCCCCACCTCCCCTGATGTGTGCTTGGGGACTTCAGGGTAGACAGGAGACAGGGACTAAAGCATTTGGGATGTTATCAGATGTATCAGCATACTGAGATAGGAAGGTAGTGATCGCATTTAATTAAATTATGTAAATCCTTTCCCAAATGGCTGGTGCTCTTGTTTCCTTTCATAAACGGATGAAATGAACAAATAAATTATAGGACTACTCAGATTCCATTCCTTGGGAACTGTCACATGGTCCTTGTCAGTGAACACAGAGGAGCAGATATAGAGCACTGATCTTAATAGAATTTCAGCAAGACAGCAGTCCAGCCGGCCTACCGTAAGGTTTAAATTAGATGTGCTTCTGCCAACACAAGAATCAGTTTGCTGTACTGACAGCCCCTCTGCTGCAACCATTTATGTAGCATATACATGATTATTCAAGAAATGTTGGCAGTGATGTTATTCATAATAATTAGATAAGAACCATCTGAGAATGCTAAAATTTACCCTATTTTCAGCTAACAATTAAGGACTGTTGCATAATCAGGCTCTTGAAGCATTTTCTTCAAACATTTTAATTTCCATTAATTAAATTTAAGTTGTAATAAAAATATTGGATGCTGCTGCCATTTTTTAAGCTATGATGTTAAAAGCCAACTTATGGATTGCCTAAATACAAAAAAGATACTGAGTTTCCAGGTAGTACTATGAGTATATGGAAGGCAGAGTGATATGGTATAAAAATGCGAGATTCCATGAAAGAAGACATGAGTTTAAGTTTCATCTCTCTTACTTAACTCCGTTTCTTACAGATTTCAATAAATTACTTTCAAACTACTCAACTAAGAAGTGGGGATAATATTATCTGTTGTGTAGGTTTCTTGTATACGACACTCAGCATCATACCTGACATATAGTAGGTACCTGAGGATGAAAGACATTAGTATTTACAATGAATTTGAAATAACTTGCATATACTTACTGCTATTAGGCTAACTAATCTAAACATAGACACACAGGTAACATTAATATTATTTTTATGGCAGGTAAGTTAGTTTTAAAATGTGTAGAATTCAGACTACAACATCCAAAACATCAAACTTAGACTCTCCTGTGATGGTTAACTTGATATATCAACCTGGCTAGTATAGTGCCTAGATAGGCAATCAAACACTATTCTGCATGCTTTTGTGGGGATTTTTTTGGATGAGATTAGTATTTAAATCAGTGGACTTTGACTAAAGCTGATTGTCCTACATGATGCAGGTGGGCCTCATCCAATCAGTTGAAGGCCTACACAGAACGAAAAGATTGAGCTCCTGAGAGGAGGAGGGAGTGCTGCCAACATGGCCTTCAGACATGAACTGCAGCATCAGATTTTCCTGGTTCTCCAGCCTTACCATCCCATCCTGCAGATTTTGGACTTGCCTCTATAATCATCTAAGCCAATTTCTTAAAATAAATCTCCATATGTGCACATCCTATTAGTGTGATTACTTTAGAACCCTAACTAATAAGCCTTCTCAGGCAAGAAAATAGCATGTCAGGCATTAGAACATGACAGCAGTTGGCAGTTATATCACCGCTATGGCTCTTCATGCTAATAGGTTCGGCTCCCACCAAGTAGGTGCTGGTGATGAAGGGCAAAGTAAACTCTGTACACCTCCCTTGAAAACCAGAGCCACAACCTACTGCTCTCAACAATTCCCTTAAGAAGGACAACTTAGTCTTTGCAATACCAGACATTTAAAACTCTACTTACTAACATCCCTCAAATATATCTACCTGAAAATATCCACTATTTTATCTCCAATTCAGAATTTATCCAGGCTTCCTTGTCAAAATATTTCCTTCTGCCTCTATCTCTCTATCTCTTGCTATCTACCATTTTCTGGTTTATTATCAGGTGTTACCTATTTAGTTTTGGTTTTTTTGTTTTGTTTTGTTTTGATATTTTCCCCTAAGGAAGAGACCAACTTGTTGGTGGAATGCAGATATAATTTATAACGGTAAAATTGGGAGTACTTTTTACCTAACTTGTGGGAATGTATCTATCCTTAAAGCTAGTAATACTTTTTAAAAAGTGATCTATGACATGTCAGGATAAAGATTATGAAGTCAAAGTAAATTACTTCATTGAAAAGAAGAACACGGGAGTTCCCTTCGTGGCTCAGTGGTTAATGAATCTGACTTGCTCAGTGGGTTAAGGATCCAGCGTTGCCGTGAGCTGTGGTGAAGGTTGCAGACGCGGCTCGGATCCCGCGTTGCTGTGGCTGTGGCAAAGGCCAGCAGCTACAGCTCCTTTTAGACCCCTAGTCTGGGAACCTCCATATGCCGCGGGTGTGGCTCTACATAAAGGCAAAAAGACAAAAAAAAAAGAAGAACACAAAAAAAATTGATATTTTTTCCTTTATACTCCCCGGAAAAAGGAAAGAGAACTTAATGTTCATCTAGTCCTGGGATTTTATCTCTTTGAACCCAGTCAATGTCCATAAAAACCAAATCCACAGTAAGACTATACATCCTTGCCAGAACAGTGGTGATGGACACACTTTAGAATACAACAAATGCATAGGACTGAGACATAATAGTGCAGCAGTACTTGGAACTAGAAACTAGATTCTGAAAATATAAAGAGGCCCTATGACCTTGGAATTTATCCATGGGTCCTCTACATGCAATATCCTCAGTGAAATAGTGTATTATTTGGGGATAGCATATTTGTGCTCCATTTTCCCAGTAAGGAAGAAAATAGAAGCTCCTGTGAGGTTTAAAAAGTCCATTTTGAAATATCTGCAAACAAAACTACTCAAGGTGAGGATTTGGGGGGACTATCTCTGAATATCTGAAATGTGTCAAATGTTTAGGCATAAGCATTGAAGGTTATTAACAGTATATTAACCTTTTAAAAATAATGTGAATACTTTCATCTACACGTTTTCAGGAAAAAAAAAAAAAAAAGAGTGGAAAGAATTCTAAAGCTGTTCCCCCAAGATTCTGTCTCCTGGTTTTTCAATCAAACACTATCTAGGAGGGCTGCAAAGGGATTTTGTAGATGTAATTGAGGTTATGGACCTTAAACTAGGGAAAGTAGCCTATATGATCCAAGTGGGCCCATTCTAATTACTTGACCCCGTGAAAGCAGAGAAATTTCTCCAGCTTAAGTTAGAGGAGAGATGAGGCAGAGTGAGAGAGACTTAAAAGGAGATGCCGTCAGCCTCTAAAGGCTGAGAATGACCCTCAGTGACTGCCAGCAAGGCAACTGAGACCTAGTCCTACAACAATGTAGAACTGAATTCTGCCAACAACCTGAATGAGTCTGGAGACAGATTTCCCGCAAAGCCTTATAAAAGCCTGGGGAGGCCAAAACCTTGATTTCAGCCTTCTGTGATCTGGAGCAGAGCTCGTGTATTCCTGACCTACAGAACAGTGAGATAATAAATCGGTGTGGTTTCAAGCTGCGAAATTTGTAATAATTTCTTATGGAAGCAACACAACTCTAAACTAGGTACTTAAAATAATTCCCTGGCCTTGCTCAGTGGATTAAGGATCTGGCGTTGCTGTGAGCTGTGGTGTAGGTTACAGACTCGGCTCGGATCCCACGTTGCTGTGGCTGTGGTGTAGGCTGGCAGCTGCAGCTCCGATTTAATCCCTAGCCTGGGAAGCTCCATATGCCGCGGTTGCAGCCCTAAAAAAGGCAAAAAAAAGATAAAAGTATAATTTAATATTTTAGAAAAATTCCTGTTAATATTTTGGGGTAAATGTCCTTCCAGATATTTGATATTTGCAGCACATAAGGCATATATCACAAACAATGTGCATATATAATATCTCCCGGAAATGTATCACTGACGATTTTCCTTTTCTTTCATTGCTACAAGAATCTGAGACAGAATGAGAACTTTTTTTTCCCCCAAGGAAACTAGAACTAGAAATTGAGTTTCAGAGACTGAATTTACCACACCTGAGACTTCCCCCTACCTAAGGAGAGAAATTTCTCTTTACTGGAAAGAGGAGGTTTGCTTAGGTCCTGGTGATGGGGAACATCTGGGCAGTAGAGGATGAGGCAGAGCTCCCCAAAAGAAGAGCTGTAATGACTTCTCATGGTCTAAATCAGACCCAGCAAAGATCCTATGCCAAAACAAACCCCTAGATGAAGAGGTAAGAATACCTGCCATCTAAATATACATCATAGTAAATTTCTAAAATATGGCATTTCTTACATCCAAAATGTGGAGACAAATTGGTACAACCACTATGGAGAACAGTATGGAGGTACCTCAGAAAACTAAATATAGAACTACCATATGATCCAGATATACTCCTGGGTGTATATCCAGACAAAACTTTCACTGAAAAAGATACATGCACCCCTATGTTCAATGAAGCACTAATTCCAATAGCCAAGACATGGAAAAACCTAAATGTCCAATCCAAAAGCAAGATGAATGGTTTAAGAAGATGTAGTGCATATACACAATGGAATACTACTCAACTATAAAAAGAACAAAAGAATGCCATTTGCAGCAACATGGATGGAACTAGAGAGTCTCATACTAATTAAGTCAGAAAGAGAAAGACAAATGCCATATGGTATCACTAACATCTGGAATCTAATAAATGGCACAAATGAACCTATCTATAGAAAAGAAACCAACTCAAAGACATGGAGAACAGACTTGTGGTTGCCAAGCAGAGGGGGAGGGAGTGGGATGGACTGGGGAGTTTGAGGTTAGTAGATGCAAACTATTGCATTTGGAGTAGATAAGCAATGGGATCCTCCTGTATAGAACTGGGAACTATATCTAATCACTTGTGATGGAACATGACAGAGGATAAGGTGAGAAAAGGAATACACACATACACACACACACACACACACACACACACACACACACATGCGTCACTCTCTTGTATAGCAGAAACTGACAGAACATTGTATATCAACTACAATAAAAGAATTAAACAAAATGTGGAATAAAAACCTTGTGTACATTTCACAAAAATTCTAGAACCTGCTTTTTTCACTTCATATCTTATAACCTTTTCTCACATTAATAAATATAGAGCTACAAAATCATTTTAATAACTACATAATACTCTTTTGGATAGATGTTCCATAACTTTTTATTAATAACATATTTTTGGACATCAGTTAAACCCAAATTTTCATTATTGTAAACAATTGTGCTGTCAAGCTCCATTATCTTTAACATAATGAAAGAGTAAGTCAAGGTGACCTGTGCTTTACCAAGACTAAAGCCAGGAAGCTGAGAGGCACAATTGATGGCGGTCATAACTAGGGTGCTTATTGGCTTCCCAGTGAAGGATGGAAGTTTTCTAGATAAGGTCTGCCACAGCATACGGTCTCTTTACAGCTTTGTGACAGCTCAATCTCTGATACTTATTTTTCAGTGTTTTTTCTTTGTTTAGCTTTCTCAAAAACAGCTAACATCTTGCTAGCAAGGTAACAAACATGTTGTTTCTCCTAGTCCCAGATTTTCTCCAATGTTCTGCGAAGAGTGCATAAAAAATTACATAATGATTACAATTATACTTATTTTCCTGGCTAAGCACATACTAAGGTGTATGTTCATTTAAAGACTTATTTTTAAAACTATATTATGGCGAAGGTTACAGCTCCTGTTAGACCCCTAGCCTGGGAACCTCCATATGCCGCGGGTGCGGCTCTACAGAAAGGCAAAAAGACAAAAAAAAAAAAAAAAAACTATATTATGACTTGGCTTTCTGGTCTGTCTCAGCATAGACAAATAAAGAGACATGGGGAAAATAACTTGCGTCCAAACAAAATGTTAGCCTTCTAACAGAGGAAGAGGCAAAACAGCTGATGGCCAGAATGGATTTCATGTTAGTAACACATACAACAACGTGCACGAACTTGAATTTACTGCTTTACTTAGAATCGCTCCTGCTTCCACGTTAACTCACTAGAGTGAGATATCTTGCAAGCCTTCAGACAAAAAACTGATTGAATTGCTAGACTCTTGCGTGAATCCTTTAGCACAATGTTAAGGGGCATGACAAATGGAAATGCACTGTCATTCTTCATATTTTCTTCTTTATAGATGAAACCCCTGATTCAACCAAAAATAAGAGACCTGCCCTTGAGAGTCTGAGAAATGGTCTTTGGAGTCAGTGGTGTACATGATTCAAAGTAGATGGCCCAGTAGGAAATTCTTCCTGTGCTTTTTTGGTGCAGTAGTGTATACAGAAATGTTTCTTTGGATGCCAAAGGCAGCCCTGGGGTACCAACTCTGGTGTATTGAAAGAGTTAATAACTGAATTATGTTGCTCTGTTGTCCTTTAGGGTGAGAGGAACGCTCTAATTTTAAATAAATAAAACTAAACAATGGTTTAATATATGATGCTTAGACTATAACAAAGCCATCATTCAGACACCAACAGTATACTCCACTCATGCCCTGAATTAAATCATTTGTGGCAAGGATTAAAACCCTCAATGCAAATTCATTAACACTCTTGCAAACCCTTGATTTCTATTTCTCCCCCAAAAAAAGATAATTTACTTAAGAAATTTTTTAACAAGTGTATTCCATTTCTGCTACTCAATGTTTTTCATTTAAAATATTAGATATAGTTTTTAAGAATGCTTGTTGCCAGTTACACAATCCACTCCCAGCTTTAAATGTAGCATTACTGTCTGATTTCCTGGCCCACAGGTTAGATGTCAGATTGGTGTAAATGAAGAAAAAATTATTGGTGAAATTATCATATTATCAAATTATTAAAAGTTACATTACACCCAAATACAATATTTTCCTATGCAACTTCCCAATTCAGGAAACATAGATATATATAAAGCTATCATTTTAGGAGTGCTCAAGCATGTCAGATGCCCTGCTATTTTCCATGAATTATTCATTAAGTCTCACAGGAATTCTCTGAACTAGGTATTACCATCTATGTTTTGCAGATGAGGAAATTTGCATATAAAAAATATTAAGTAAACTGCCCAAGTTCAAATGTTAGGTGATGAACTTGTAGCCTGATTTTAAAGTGGCATAATTTTAACTTTCTCCCTGATTTAAGTGATTTTTAAAAACAAGTAAGTTGTTGAAGAGACTGAGTTACAGAAACAACAGAGTAGAATTAGATCCTAAAACACCGTACTTATTATAACCATCAAATGTAGAACATAATTTTTAAAACTATAAAATTTTGGAGTTCCCTTGTCGTACAGAGTGTTAAGGACCTGGCATTGTCACTGCTACAGCAGGGGTTTGATCCCTGGTCCAGAACTTCCAGGCACCATGGGCATGGCCAAAAATACAAATAAATAAAATTAAAAAAAAAAAAAACAATAAAATACTGAAAATGTTATAATAATAAAAATACCACATATTAAAAGTGTATTAAGGTGGCTAAAGCTGCCCTTAAAGAGTATTTAAGTTTAGTCTTCAAACTTGTATTTGAAAAATTTTTTAGAAACTAAAAAATTAACTTTTTAATTTATAAAGTTAAAAAGACAGAATACATGCCAAATATAATGGGAGGAAGGGACTGCTCTAGTCTGAATATCTGTGACCACCCCCACCAAACTCCTGTTAAAATACTAACTCCCAAAGGTGATGGTATCAGTAGGTGGGATCTTTGAGATCTCATTAAAGGGATTACTGGGTATGTAGAAGAGGCTCTCAAGAGGTCCCCTGCTCCTCCTACAATGTAAGGACCCAGCCACAAGGTGCCAGCCATGAACCAGGAAGTGGGCCTTCATCAGAAGGCTACCACACTGGTTCCTTCATCCTGGACTTCCAGACTCCAGAACTTCAAGAAAGAAATCATGGGTTTGGGGAGGTTTTTCGTTTGTTTGTTTTACTTTTTTTTTTTTAAGTGCCATACCCATAGCATACAGAAGTTCCCAGGCTAGGGGTTTAATCAGACCTACAGCTGCCGGCCTACACCACAGCCACAGCAACACAGGATCTGAGCTTCTTCTGCAACCTACACCACAGCTCACAGCAACACTGGATCCTTAACCCACTGAGTGAAGCCAAGGATCAAACCCTCATCCTCATGGCTACTAGTCAGATTCATTTCTGCTGTGCCACAATGGGAACTCCATTTTTTTGCTTTTCATTAGCCAGCTGGTCTTTGGTATTATAGCAGCTCAAATGGACTGAAATAGGGATCTAGAAAAAAAAGCAAAAAAGAAATTAATAAAATAGACAAAGATACAAATGGCCAAACCAAACTAACACAAATATTCAGCCAATTTAGTGTTATATATATGGAACATAACAAAGGGAATCAAAGGAGTATGATTTGCTTATTAGAAAAAGAAAGACAGGAGTTCCCATCATGGCACAGCAGAAATGAATCCAACTAGGAACCACGAGGTTGCAGTTTCAATCCCTGGCCTCGCTCAGTCGGTTAAGGATCCGGGATTGCCATGAGCTGTGGTGTAGGTCACAGACAGGGCCTGGCGTTGCTGTGGCTGTGCTGTAGGCCAGCAGCTACTGTTCCAATTTGGCCCCCAGCCTGGGAACCTCCATATGCCCCGGGTACAGCCCTAAAAAGACAGGAAGACCAAAAAAAAAAAAAAGAAAAAAGATAAATTGAGAAAATCTGAGCTTATATATTTTAAGAAAACTGAAGCCTAGTGAAAGAGGGGCTGGTATTAGTCCCCTGACCCCTGAATCTGGAAATGTGGGTATTCGGACCAAAATCACTGAGAAAGTAGCCCTACATGGGAATTACATTGTTCTGGGATCTAAGATATCTACAGGGAAGTATGAAGATGAAAGATCACTAGGGAGGTAGTAAGGCTCTACATTGGGGGAGGAAAGTCACAGAAGGGAACATATTTAATGCAGATTTTCCGCAACCCCCAGACAATGTGCAATCATGCAATCACTATGTCATATTACACAGTGGACAGATTCTTCCCCTGTGGTCTGACAAGCTTATAGATACGCAATACAATATTATAACTTTGGTTAACCATTTTCCTCACTACCCAATCTCCCTATCTTTCTTCAGTGCTTTAATATTGCAAATCCCAAGAAAAATACTTTTCCAGTTGTTCCAAGTGGTTGAGACAGTCAGCAAAAGGAACCTCTAAGAAACTGAAACTTCCTAATCTGATCAAAGGAAATGTCGAAGACAGTTTACTGTCAAGATGAGTTTCAGTTTTTAGGAAATAAAGGAAGAATTCATTAAAAGAGGCTGAAATCTTCCACATCGAACATTTCATTTTATTAACAAGTTCAATGAAATCAGCTCCAGAAACCACTGGAGAGATTTTTTCCCCCCTTAATTCAGCTTTATTGACTTTCTTCAGTTCAAAGCACCAAATATTTATGTGCAGAAATTTCCAATTGCCTCTTCAAAAATCGGTTTATTTGGTTTTCTGTGAGAGATTATGCTATGAGGATAGTTCAAAGAGTAAGCATTTTGCACACACTTTCATAGACTGTTTCCTCGCTCCCAATGGTAAATAGATCCAGCTGATAGCATTCCTGAATTGGAGTTACTGTTAAAGAAACAGCTGGGACTCTTCTCATGCTCAGGTAAGGTCTTTTTGAGGAGGCAGGTGCCATTCTAAAAAATAAAAATAAAAATTGGGAGGAGGAAGATAGAATAGAAACTTCATGAAAGAGAAAAGCAGAGAGGGAGGGAGAGGAGGAGAGAAGGGGGGAGAGAGAGGGAAAGGGGAAGAGAGGTAGGTATTTGTGAAAAGATTCAAACAGACGACACAAAAGTAGATGACAAAAAACATATCAAAAGATGCTCACCATCTTTAGCTCTCAGGGAGATTCTACTGAAGATCACAATAAGTTACTACTCTGAATCTACAGAATGGCTTAAAGGAAAACTAAATGTTGGTGAGAATGCAGAACAATTAGATCTCTCATACACTGCTGATGGGAATATAAAAAGATGCAGTCACAAATACTTTGAAAGTCTCCTATATAATTAAACATATGACTCAGTAATTCCACTCCTGGGTATGTACCCAAGAGAAATGAAAACGTTCTTCCGTAAAAAGACATGTAGACTAATGTTCATAGCAACCGTATTCATAATAGCTTAGAAAGGGAATAACTCAAACGGCCTTGAACAGATGAATGAATAAACGAAATGCACATTAGTAAAATGCCACAAACTAGTGGTATAGACAACATCGTAGATGCATCTCAAAAAGATTCTGGAAGCCAGATTCAAAGAGTAACTACTGCAGGATTTCATTCACACGAAACTCTAGAAAACTAAAACTAATCTATGGAGCTATAAAGTAGACTGGTGGTTGCCTGGATTCAGAGGTAAAATATTGATGCAAAGAAGCATTAGGGAACTTCTGGGGCAACGAAAATTTCTGCATAGTGATTGGAATTAAAGTTACCTAAATGTTTACATTTGCTCAGACTCATCAAAGTTTATACTCAAAATGTATTGAATGGGAATTACACCTCCCAAAGAAAATTTTTTTAAGTTTTAAACACATATACATGCATGGCGAGGGAATTAGAACAAGCTTTACTTGCCTTTGAAAAATAGAATAAATGTTATGTGTCTTTAAAAACACGTCAGAGTTAGTGGTAGATGCAATAACATCATGGAATTTCAGGTAAAATAGAAAGGAAATGTGGAAGTCAGCCTTCAGCTCTGAATCAAGAGGCTAGAACATCTCCAGGGAAGTACCACAGCCTTTTATTCTTGGTTTTTCTGATCACTATTTTCTCCATGACTTTATGTCCTTTCAACTCTAATATTTTCTGATTCTGTGTTCTGCAATAATATATTGAAATGTATTTATCAAATCTACAGAAATCTTACAGCTAGAAACGATAACTAGCTAAGAGTTCAGATGACAGATACAGGATTCAAAATCATTTTGACATACAGAAACACTGAACAGAAACCAAGAAGATGAAATTTAGAAGGAAAAAAATCTCTTGGAGTTAGGTTTAAAAATTCAATTCTGCAATTGAATTTTGGGATAATCTGGCTTCCTTTAAGGAAAAAAAAAATTCTGCGAAGGAGAAAAAAAATCCTTTGTCATGGATTACATAAGTGTGTATGATTTCATTTATATAAAACTCTAGAAAATACAAACTAATCTATTATGACATAAAGAAGATCAGTGGTAGCCTAGGGTCTGAGGTAGAGAGGAAGCATTGGGGAACTTTGGAGGCAGGGAAAAGTAATCAAGCCAGATTATCAAATAACTGCTAAAAATGTTAGACCACATGAAGACAAGTAAACATCCCAAACATTGCAAATCATTGAGTTTTGTACTGGTCCAACCATAACTGAAATATTATATTCAATTATGAGTGGCAGCTTATAAATACCTATGAAAAGCAGACAATCTCATGAGAGTTTCTCTAAAACATATCATGGATTAGAAGACTAACGTGAAAAGACTAGTAGCTTCAAAATATTTGAAGCATCGCAACATACAAGAGGAAGAGGAACAGAAAGAGTACTGTCTTAAAATTTAAGATCAATGTAAGGTACGAAGAGTTACTTTGAGTTACAATGAGTTAAACTAAAATAAGAAAGAAGTCAAATACAGCAGCTAGTTCATAATGATCTGAACAATCTCAATATACCATTTAATTTGTTGTCGCAAGTGATTGTGCTAAGGATGCATGATAAATTATAGAGACACCATAATAGGAATCCTACCATTAGGTTAGAAGTTAAGACTGAATGTCAATGATTAGAAAATGGGGAAGTCGAAATTCAACCCAACCTTAATGACTGAAAATATCTGGAGAGGCAAAGACAAAAAAAAAAAAAAAAAAAGCAGAGGGAATCAGGAGGAAGTAGCAAGAAAAGATAGCATATGTATTAATGCAATGATGCCAAATCTAAGAGAAAAAAAAAAAAAGAGTCAAATAGTGTAGCATACCACAAGAAACCAACTTGCCTAAAATGCAGTGCTCTTATTAAGGAGTTAAGGATAACTCTAGTTAACATGGGTAAATAAGAAAAGCCTTCATATTAGGATAGATGGCTTGATTTGCAGCAACATGGATGGAACCAGAGACTTCATACTAAGTGAAGTAAGTCAGAAAAAGACAAATACCATGTGATATCACTTATATCTAGATTCTAATACATAGCACAAATAAACCTTTCCATTGAAAAGAAACTCATGGACTTGGAGAACAGACTTGTGGTTGCCAAGGGGGAGGGGGAGGGAGTGGGATGGACTGGGAATCTGGGGTTAATAGATGCAAACTCTTGTCTTTGAAATGGATAGAAAATGAGATCCTGCTGAATAGCACTGGAAACTATATCTAGTCACTTGTGATGGAGGATAATATGAGAAAAAGAAGTATATATGAATTTGTGACTGGGTCACTTTGTACAGTAGAAAACCAACAGAACACTGTAAACCAACTACAATGGAAAAAATAAAAATCGTTTTTTAAAAAAAGAATAGATGGCTTGATACTAGACTATTCTGAGCCAAAAGCTTGAAGGTGTTGTTTCCAAATATATTTTAGAGTCAAATGCCTTGCATCCTTGTTTCACGTGTTTAATAATGGGAGATAACTTAAGGGCAGACATTCACAGAATTTGCCCATGATATTAAGAAAGAAAAAAAAAAAAGAAGGAAGAAAGGGAAGGTGGGAAGAGTGTTGAGAGAAAAAGACCAAAAAGATAAATTATCAAACTCACATTATGCTTGAGTTTTTTGTTTTTTTTTTAATAAATTTAATGTTGAACTCCAATTGGTAGGCTCAGTGGGAAAACAAAAGGAGGAGGTAACTGACAGATGAATAAAGAATCTGTGGACAACAGAATAACATCAACCATCACTGCAACAACTGAAAGAGAAAAATAAGGGCTCTTATAAGGAAAGACTGATCTTTTGAGGTGATCCTCTTGCTTTTAACTAGCTCCTTGAATAGACTCCAGGCACTTGAGAAACTCCACACTGATATCTGTTCTGAGAGAAGGTACACACCAGCACGTCTGAAGTTCTTTTATTTGTTCTCTTTGTGTTTCTATTCGTTAAGACGGATGGAGTCTTTGCTTCATTGGACACAATAGTTAAAAGTGAAAATTAAATGTTGACTCAGTCTGATTAAAATATAAATCTAAATGCAGCATTGATAGAGAGAATCAGACAGTGAGGCATAAATCATTAAATATTTATACATACAGAAATTTGATTTTTAAGTATCTTTATAATGTGTTAGATGTCATAAAGTCATAGACATGACAGGTTGACTTTAGCCTTCCTATTATACCCTAGGCATTTAAAATTCCAGAAGCGGGGTTTACCTACAAAGGCCAAAGAACTTTTCTACCCCTAAAGTCTGAGGCAAAAGGTCAAAGAATCCAAATTGTGTCATTTACACAAGGGAGAAATGGAGGTTTTAATCAAACACCTGTATATTCAAATGGCCCATATATACATGAAAATATACAATTCAGGTCTAGTCAAATACATGCAATTGCTTTTGCGTTTTTTTGTTTGTTTGCTTGTTTTTTGCGTTTTAGGGCCACACTTTAGGCATATGGAGGTTCCCAGGCCAGGGGTCAATTTGGAGCTATAGCTGCAGCCTATGCCACAGCCACAGCAATGCCAGGTCCGAGCAGCATCTGCGACCTACACCACAGCTCACAGCAATACCGGATCCTTAACCCACTGAGTGAAGCCAGAGACTGAACCCACAACCTCATGGTTCCTAGTTGGATTCGTTTCCACTGCGCCACGGTAGGAACTCCCAAATACATGCAAATTTAATGATATTATTTATCTAATGGACTGGTAAAAGTTAAGATGAATAATATTTATTGATGATGGGAAGTAATGAGATAGGCACACTGAAGGAGAATAAAGTTCTCAACTTTCCAAAGTACAATTGAATATAGTGTACATATTTTTTGACCTAGTAATTTCACCTCTAGGAAAATATCCTAAGGAGATTAGGAAAAAGTATGAAGAATTAAGTACAAAATAGTCTAAGAGAGAATTGTTACCATAGTACAGACAATTTAGATGACTAGGAGGAAATTGGAGTAAATAAATTATACTCCAATTGTATAATAATAAAGTGAGTATTAGGTAATTTCTTAAAGGGAATTTATCATTATGCATTAATATGTCATTATATATTATTACACGAAAATAAAATTGAAATAGATGTACAAAATGCTATGCTATGATATATTATATATTTAAAATGTTTCAACTTAGGTTATTAAGTTATATATGGAAAAGTCTAGAAGGATGCGTTTTTAACCATTAATTAGGTCTAGCTAGAATTACACAGAAGTTTTCACTTTCTTGTCTATAAAGACAGGCTTTCACTTTAGAATTTTGAGCATGTATTATTTTTGCAAACTGCAAAATTAATTAAATGATTCAATGCAATAGAATCTAATATTCCTTAAGTGAAGCTGAAGCCACAGAGGTGGGCAGCCGAAGCAGAACGTAGGTGAAGTTGCTGGAATTGGGAAGTTTGATCAGCTTTCAGGCTAGATAATTGGATATGTCATCCACATTATAATAATAAAAAAAGATGGAGTGTAAAAAAAGAGAGTAAACCATATTTTGTTTAAAAAAAAAAAAGGTACAGAAAGTGCTGGACAATAAGAAAAGCCACCAGAAAGTATTGAGGTGGCATGAATCTCAAATGCCCAAGGCTTTTTGGCATGAAGACGGAAAAGGGAAAGTCAGGAAGGGCAATAGGGAGCTGGAAGAACATGTCCACACCACCTAGACGCTGCTGCTCAGTATTGAGTGGCCTCTGAAGGCAGGTCTGCTAGGGAGGCTCTGTTCCCAGGGAGACCTGGCAGAAGGGCATCCAGGGAAGATGTTTCAATTCAGGTGTCAATTTATTAAGCCTCTACAACATGCCAGTTACCGGATCAGATTTTAAATAATCATTCAATGCTTATAAAAAGCACAAGGGGAAAGGTCTTGACTGAATGAAAAAAATAAGGGGAGAAGACACAGATGGGAAGTAGTGATAAAAGTTCAAAACAAGACAGCTTGTGTAGGTCTTTTCTTCTGTATATTGACTTTCAGAAAGTGTTGATAATAAGGTTCCTGTTATAAGGACTGTCCTGCAGAAATGTAGTGACAAGTGAAAAAATGAATGACAGTTTTGAAGGTGCCAAAATATTGAACATATAGAGATGGAAATGTCAAAGCATGAATATGTCCTAAAGGCTAGAAAGGCCAGACTAGGCATATGGCTTTACCACCCTCTAGAGTCTTGCTACCCAGAGTATGTTCCACAAACCATCAGTCTTGGTATCACCTGAGAGCTTGCTCAGTAGATGAAATCTTAAACTTCCTGAATCATAATAGGCATTTTAGCATTCTCCACCAGGAAACTCATAATTATACTACAGGTTGAGAAATACTGCTCTAGAACATAGATTTCCAACTACTCAATCATAACTGGTGGGATTACAACTAGGATACTAGGAATTGCGTATTCTACTGTGCCTGTGCAGCCGTCTTTCAAGCTACTGGTGGAAGTGTAAGGCTGGTGAAACTTTTTTTTATCTCGGTTTCTTTAGTAAAAAAGAAGGGGCGGTTGTAAAAGACTCCAGAAGAATAGATCTGAAAAGTCATGACCATCTGTTCCAGGAGACATTTGTGCCTAAGAGTGATGAGAGGTGGTTGAGAGAGCTTTGAGGACCTATATCCCTTTGAAGAGGGAATTCTGTTTTATGGAGGACTGGTACTGTGTCCTAAGACATAAGAAGGAGTTTAAATGAGCAGGCTGGCCTCAGCCACAGCCAGAACACTTAGGAACCAGGAGACTTAGAGCCATAAGACCACGGGAACATGCTGGTTCAGGAAGTAGGACAACACTAGAAAGGGAGAGTTGCAGAACTGCTCTGTGGTGACATTATGACTCTAGTGATAAAACCTACTTCATATTCCCCCAGACTCCTGCCAGGATACAACTTATAAGTGCATGACTAATGAAGACATCAGCCTGGGCAATGGGGGTGGCCAGCAGTAGAGGCTGAATTCACCTCAGTTCCCAAGAGGGCCACAAGAGTCTTTCAGAAATTCAAACTCAGGCCACAGGAAGTGACCTCAACCGCAAGGCTGGCAGGAGCTGAGAGAGAAATCACCCTTGGAGAAGAGAGCATGTGAGTAAGCTTGTTCTCAGCTGGGAGAAGTGGATGATATTCTTGAAGCTGCAGGAGAGAAGTAGGGCTCCAGCCACTCGAAAGCAAGCTCCCCTCTTCCCAGGTTCAACTAGGGCATGCCCTCAACAAAGAAATGTTCAGGAGGATCTACCTCCCAGGGATAGTGAGCATGCTGAGCGAAGAAGAGGCACATAGCTTCTTTACTTCCTTTGAGAAAATCCCCTGGAATGAACTATATGGACGGTCATTTCATGTCTGCTCAGATATTCTAGCAGTGAACTTGCCTATACCTCTTCCTTCACTCCTTAGTCCTGTGCCCACTGTCACCTACCATTAGTTTAACAATAAAACTGGTTTGGGTATTCCTCCTCTGGATATGGATACGGAAATTTACTGAGAAGTTGGAGCACAGCCTAGAATGGTGGTTCAAGCAGGAGTCTCAGTTAAACTGGTAGGGGTGTCATTTTTACTATATTTCCCTTTTCTGTGTTCCTCCTTTTGGAGAGACACAGAATTTATATACAGTGGCTATATTATGTTAAATTGAACTACTGAAAATACTGCCAGGCACCCTCATTTGGGATATCTTCATCTTTCTCAAATTCATGTCTATCTCAGGAGAGCACAATTAGAAATTAAAGGGGTGGAAAGGAAAAATATCCTTAGATCATCAGTTTTTCATTACACAGTAAAAATAGGAATGGTGATTCAATTATTCGAGATCAGTTAGTAGTCAATTTGGACAAAAATATCCTTCTTTAGCAACCAAAATGGCTCCATAAGGAGAAGTTTGGCTGGAGAGCTCTGAAATGCCCTGAGTTGGGGTTTGAACAAGACAACTCTGCAAACTGTTTTCCACTCTCTTGCACTTCCTTGGCATTCTCTTGGATTTCATCATTCAAATGGACAGACATCTTACCATTCTCTAAAATTCCCCAAATCCTTGGGGGAAGCAAATCAAAATTACTGCCCTGTGCATCCAGTAGGGGGCCAAGTAGCAACAGCATGATCCAAAATAATTGAACCTGCCATGGATCATTTTCCAAATCTTTTACACTTAATCTTAATTAAACTTGTCTTCTCTTTGATTCTATGACAATTCATAGAGGTACAGCTAAATTATGCTAGAATAACAGGTAAAAAGTGACAGCCCTGAGTCATGGTCAATTCATTGTCTTAACTGAAATAATCACTGTCTCCTGCAAAATCACCTGGATTGAAATATGGATGATTTGATTTGTTCCTGGAGGTTACTGAAAAAGCTATACCATGACATATCTGAAAGAATTATTCCTGCCATTGTAAAAGCAAATTCAGATAAACTGTGCAGTCATTTGCTTCATTATTTGTCCATTGTCTAGCATGATAGCTGAAATAAAAATTAATGACAAAACAGTTGATCTAGCTATGATATATAAACAGAACCTGAATGGATCTGCATTAGACATATGTTATTTTTCCAACTGTTATAAACAATGGATCAATTTGCTGGCAAGAGCCTCTACAGACCAACCATTTCACCAGCTTATAACACATGCCACTGTGGGAAAGCGAGAGATGCTTTTCTCAAGCAGTGTCAACTTGCATATATGCAAATAAATAAAACAAACGGTTTCATTGTACAAGGTGCCAATGAAAATTATAAAGCTAACATTATGCTCCCATGATACAAAGTATTGATAAACGCCCAGCCATTTAAGTTCTTTCACTATTTTTAATGCATTTTACATCTACTTAGCATTTTGTACAGTGCATATAACCTAGAATAACAACAGTCAAAACATAATATGATGCCCCAAAATGAACTGATTGACAATTGTTACCTGCATCTATCCTTAAAAAAAGTGTAGTTGCAGTCACTTTCAGAGCAATAACCAATTATTGGCCCCCAAAAAGGGAGAAAATAAGGATGTTCTATGTAATATATGCATTTATGACATAAAACACTTATTAAAACTACTTTGTGAATTCTATTATTTTAATTATTTCAATGTTAATTCTTCAAAAGTCCAACACCTACATTTCATACTTTGATTATAAGAATGATCTATAGTGACAGGAATATGAGGGTTCAAATAATGAAGGCAGAGTCATTTAGATGCATTTAAAGATTAAATCAAACAGTCATAGTTGTATATTTTTTTTTCCTTGCTGGAAAAGCATTCATAAAACCAATTTGTGGGATGGGATTAAGGTGACAGAATAGAAGGACTTGATTTCACCTTCTCTCATAAAAGCAACAAAATTACAACCAACTGCTGAACAACCTTCAACAAAATAGACTGCAAAGTTTCAAAAAAGATATCCTATTTCAGAAGACAAAGAAGACGCCACATGAGACACTATGAGGGGCAATTACGTGATATAAGCAACCCATACCCTCCAGGTGGATGTCCCACAGACTGGACAATAACTGTATAACAAAGACTCATCCATATGAAGAGTTCTGAGCCCCACACCAGGTTCCCTGGAATCTGGCATTGGGAGGAGTAGGCCCTAGAGCACTTCGTATTGACTGCCAGCGGGGCTTGCACCAAGGAGCTCCAGAGGACTGGAGGCTCCACTCTTGAAAGGTGCACACAGGCTTTCATGTGCACTGGGTCCCAGGGAAAAGCAGAGACTCCATAAGAATCTGGGTCAGACATGCCTGCGATGTTTGGAGGATCTCCTGGGAAAACAGAGGGTGACTGGGGCTTGTTGGAGAGGAAGAACATTGCAGTCAAAGGTCGCAGGTACAATCATTAGCATGAACACCTCTAGAGGTGGCCATTTTGGAAAAAGCTGGCCACATCTATCAGGGCTGAGAATCCCCAGGCCAAACAACAAACAGGGTAAGAACACAGCCTCACCCATCAGTAAACAGGCTGCCTAAAGACCCTCCATGGACACAGGCACCTCTAATCAAATTCAGACAAAGCCTCGCCCACCAGAGGGGTTAGAATCAGCTCCACCTACCAGTGGGCAGGCACCAATCCCTCCCATCAGGAAGCCTGCCACAAGCAACCATATCAACTTCAGCCACAAGGGAGGCAGACATCAGAAGCAAGAGAGTCTACAAACCTACTGTCTGTAAAAATGAAACCTTGCCAATAAATCTATACAAAATGAAAAGGCAGAGAATTATGACTCAGATAAGGGAACAATTAAAAAAAAAAAAGGCAGCTTAGTGACCTGGAGATTATCAACCTCCATGAAAAAGACTTTCAACTAATGATAGTAAAGACGATTCAAGATATTGGAAATAAACTGGAGGCAAAGATTGATAAATTACAAGAAAAAGCGAGCAAAGAAATACAAGATTTAAGGATTAAGCAAGAAGAGATGCAAAATACAACAACTGAAATAAAAAAATGCACTAGAAGCAAAAAACAGCAAGAACACGGGAGGCAGAAGAATGAATAAGTGAAGTGGAAGTCAGACTAGAGGAAATCACTGATGTGGAACAGAAAGGAGAAAAAAGACTGAAAAGAAATGAAAACAGTCTAAGAGAACTTTGGACGAAAACACCAACAATCATATTACAGGGGTGCCAGAAGGAGAAGAGACAAAGAGCCAAAGAAAATATTTGAAGAGATAATACCAGAAAACTCCCCTAACAAGGGAAAAGAATCACTTATTCAAATCCAGGAAGCACAATGAGTACCATATAAAATAAACCCAAGGGAGTTCCCTTCATGGCTGAGTGGTCAATTAACTGGAGTAGGATCCATGAGGATGCAGGTTTGATCCCTGGCCTCACTCAGTGAGTTAAGGATCCAGAATTGCCATGAGCTTTTGATGTAGGTTGCAGATGCGGCACAGATCCCACACTGCTAGAGCTGTGGCATAGGATGGCAGCAGCAGTAGCTCCAATTTGACTCCTAGCCTCAGAACTTCCATATGCCACAGGTGCAGCCTTGAAAAGCAAAAATAAATAAACGAACAAACAAACCCAAGGATGAACACAAGACACATATTAATCAAACTGACCAAAATTAAAGGCAGAGAGAGAATACTGAAGCTAAGGAGGAGAAACAAATAACATACAAGGAACCCCAATACGGTTACCGGCAGATTTTTTCAGTAGATACTCTGCAGGCCAAAAGTACAATATACTTAAAGTGATGGAAAAAAAAACTTCCAACCAAGATTACTCTATCTATCAAGGCTCTCATTCAGATTTGAGGGAGAAATCAAAAGCTTTACAGACAAGAAAAAGCTAAGAGAATTCAGCAACACTAAATCAGGTTTACAACAATACTAAAGGAGCTTCTCTAGGTGGAAAAGAGAAGGTCACACACAACTAGAAACAAAAGTATTACAAATGACAAGGCTCACTGGTAAAGGCACACAGTAAAGGTAGGAAATCATCCATACACAAAACCAGAAATCATGAGGAGAGTACAAATGCAGGACACTGGAGATGCACCTGCAATTTAGAAAGCAACAGCTTAAAACAACCTTGTATATATACATAGATTCCTATATCAAAACTTCATGGTAACTGCAAACCAAAAATCTACAATAAATACACACAAAAATAAGAAAAAGCAATCCAAACACAATACTAAAGATAGTCATCAAACCACAAGGGAAGAGAACAAGAGAAAAAGGGAAGACAAAGACCAACAAAACCAAATCCAAAACAGTTAATAAAATGGCAACAAGAACATAAATATCAATAATTACCTTAAAGGTAAAGGGACTACATGCCCCAACCAAAAGACATAGACTGGCAGAATGGATACAAAAACCAGACCCATATATATGCTGTCTTCAAGAGATCCACTTCACTTCTAGGGACATAAACAAACTGCAAGTGAGAGGATGGAAGAGAATATTCCATGCAAATGGAAATCAAAAGAAAGCTGGAGTGGCAATAATCATACCAGACAAAATAGACCTTAAAGAATATTATGAGAGAAAAAGAAGGACTTTTTACATAATGATCAAAGGATCAATCCAAGAAGAAGATATAACAATTATAAATATGTATGCACCCAACATAGGATCACCTCAGTGTATAAGGCTACTGCTAACAACCTTAAAAGGAGAAATTGACAACAGCACAATAAAAGCTGCAGACTTTAACACCCCACTTACAGCAATGGACAAACTGTCCAGACAGAAAAACAAGAAGACACAGGCCTTAAGTGATGCATTAGACCAGATGGACCTATAGAACATTCCAGCCAAAAGCAGCAGAATCCACATTCTTCTCAAGTGCACATGGAACATTCTCTAGGATAGATCACATTCTGGGTCACAAAGTAAGTCTTAGTAAATTTAAGAAAACTGAAATTATATCAGTAATCTTTTCCAACCACCATGTTATATGGTGGGAAATCAACAATAAGAAAAAACTGCAAAAAACACCAACACATGGAGACTAAACAACATGCTACTAACCAATGAGTCACTGAAGAAATAAAAGAGGAAATTAAAAAAAAAAAATACCAAGAAGCAAATGACAACAAAGAGACAACAATCCAAAATCCATGGGATGCAGTAAAAGTTCTACGAGGGAAGTTCATAGCCATACAAGCCTACCTCAGGAAAAAACAAAAATCTTAAACAACCTAATTTTATAACTAAATCAACCAGAGAAAGAACTGACAAAACCCGAAGTTAGCAGTCGGAAAGAAATCATAAAGATCAGAGCAGAAATAAATGAGATAAAAATGAAGAAAACAATAGAAAAGATCAAAAGTAAAAGTTAGTTCTTTGAAAAGATCAACAAAATTGATAAAACCTTAGTCAGACTTATAAAGAAAAAAGGAGAACTAGAATCAATAAAATTAGAAATGAAAAAGAAGTTACAACGTACATCACAGAAATACAAAGGATAATAAGAGACTACTACATGCAACTATATGTCAATAAAACAGCAAACCTAGAAGAAATGGACAAATTCTTAGAAAAGTACAATCTTCCAAGACTAAACCAAGATGAAACAGAAGAGATGAATGGACCAATCACAA
>PVHT020000237.1:1096472-1114036 GCA_004024745.2 Catagonus wagneri | reverse complement strand
GGAAAGAAAGAAAACTGTCACTGTTTGCAGATGATATGATACTATACTTAGAAAATCCTACCAGAAAACTGTTAGAGCTCATCAATGAATTTGGCAAAGTTGCAGGATACAAAATTAATACACATAAATCCACTGCATTTCTATATACTACTAACAAAGATCAGAAAAAGAAATCAGAGAAACAATCCCATTTACCATCGCATTACAAAGAATAAAATACCCAGGAATAAACCTACCTAAAAAGACAAAGACCTATACTCTGAAAACTATAAGATGCTTATGAAAGAAATCAAAGATGGCACAAATAGAAGAAAAGATATATCACGCTCCTGGATTGGAAG
This sequence comes from Catagonus wagneri, assembly GCA_004024745.2. Lineage (NCBI taxonomy): Eukaryota > Metazoa > Chordata > Mammalia > Artiodactyla > Tayassuidae > Catagonus > Catagonus wagneri. The sequence goes on along the minus strand of PVHT020000237.1, from coordinate 1,113,695 downwards.
AATTGATACTGTCAAAATTACTATACTGCACAAGACAATCAACAGTATCAATGCAATCCCTATCAAATTAGCAATGACATTTATGTTTTAGTTTCCCCAGAACTAGAACAAAATATTTTAAAGTTTCTTTGGAAGCACAAATGTCCTGAATAGACAAAGCCATCCTGAGAAAGAAAAATGGAGCTGGAGGAATCAGGCTCCCTGGCTTTAGACTATACTACAAAGCTACAGTTATCAAAACAGTATGGTTCTGGCACAAAAACAGAAATACAGGTCAGTGGAATGGGATAGAAAGCCCAGATTTCAATCCATGCACCTACAGCCAACCTATGACAAAAGAGGGAAGAATATACAATGGAGAAAACAGTCCCTTCAACAAATATTGCTGGGAAAACTAGACAGCTACATGTGAAAGAATGAGAACACTATGAACACTATACACAAAAAGAAACTCAAAATGTATTAAATACCTAAATATAAGATTGGATACTATAAAACTCTTAGAGGAAAACATAGGCCGAACACTCTCTGACATAAACCACAGCAATATCTTCTCAGCTACACCTCCTAGAGTAATAACAATAAAAACAAAAGTAAACAAGTGGACCTAATTAAACTTAAAAGTTTTTACACAGCAAAGGAAACTCTAAACAAAACGAAATGACAACCCACAGAATGGAAGGAAATATCTGCAAATGAGCAACTGACAAGGGATTAATCTCCAGAATATATAAACACCTTCTGAAGCTCAATACCTAAAAAACAAACAACCCTATCGAAAAAAAAAAGAAAAAAAAAGTGGGCAGAAGATCTAAACAGGCGATTCTCCAAAGAGGACACACAGCCAAAAAACACATGAAAAGGTGTTCAACATTGATTACTAGATAAACGAAAATCAAAGGAATGAAGTAATGGCATTTGGAGCAACATAGATGGACCCAGAATTTACCATGGTGAGTGAAATTAGTCGACAGTGAGACACAAATGTCATATGCTATCACTTATATGTGGAATCCAAAAAAAAGATACAATGAACCTCTTTACAAAACAGAAACTGACTCATAGGCATGAAAAATTTATGATTACCAAAGGAGACAGGTTGCTGGGGCGGGGGGGGGGGGTGGCTACAGGTTTGGGATGGAAATGTTGTAAAACTGGGTTGTGAGGATGGTTTACAACTACAAATATAATAAAAAACATTGAGTTTAAAAAAACCAATTTTCAGTGTTACAAAACTATAACCTTCAATGTGCTTTGAATACACTAAATTTTTAGTATTTTAAATCTTCCTAGAGGCAAACATCTATACAATGTCATATTTTAAACAACAACAACAACAACAAAATAAGAAACCAGCTAGAAGTTTTTATTTTGATTGATTCATTGATTATTTTTTAGGGCCACAGCCATGGCATATGGAGGTTCCCAGGCTAGTGGTCGAATTGGAACTATAGCTGCTGGCCTACACCACAGCCACAGCAACACCAGATCTGAGCCATGTCTGTGACCTGCACCACAGCTCATGGCAACGCTGGATCCTTACCCCTCTGAGCGACGCCAGAGATCTAACCCGCATCCTCATGGATACTAGTCAGCTTCGTTAACCACTGAGCCACAAGAGGAACTCTTAAAAGTTTTTTAAAACTCATAGATCTAGTCTCAGGTGTCAATAGCCAAGAAATATGATGAGAAGAAGGAAGTGGTTGTAAGGGTGAGTGGCTCCCAACATATAGAAAGGCAGTGGAAACCTTGCAAGCCAATATGATTTACTGATTATAAGATAGATGATAGATAGACAGATAGACAGACAGACAGACAGACAGGCGAGCTGAACAAGAATCAACCTAAGGCATTTCACAACCCTTTCTGAAAAGATTAATATGACAATGACATCTGCAAAAGACCTCATTATAGCACTGTCCTATGGCATGTATTCGAGCACAGCTCTAAAACAAGAATCCAACATAGATATTTGGAATCTATAAGACTCCCAGACTGGACTGGTACAAAATGCAAACATGCAAGTAGGGCCAGTGTTTCCCAAAGAGCACAATGATGCTCTCAGAGGTTCCCCAAATGGTTTCAAAGGGCATACAGACATCCAATAGCATCGACTCTCATAGCAAAAGTTATTTCCTCTTTGATCAATAAGATGTCAAGGAACAAGTCTCATTTTAGCACGGTCATGTCATCTAAAACTCTCTAGCATGTGGTAAACTACTTTAGTAAACAAAAAAAAAACAAAGAAATCAACAACAGCAGAGAAAAAAAAAAAAAAAACAAGCATCCAAATACACTTCTACTTCCTGGGTTGCAAGTCACAAACTAAGGTTTAGGTCATGGTTTCTCACCAAAGGTCCTCCAAAAGTGTTTCTTCCTCTCTTTTGGCGTGAAACAAGAATCTTTTGGGAGCTTCGACACTGACATGTCTTTAAAATTCACTGACCTAAGGAGTGTTCCGCGTCTTCTTGACCTCATACTCCCGTAGTTAAGATCCTTACCACACAAGAAACATGTTGGTTGTGGTGTTCCATCATAGTTGATGGTGAAAGTACATTCAAGGGACATTTAAGTTTCACTGGGCTTTCTTTCCTTTAACATTTCCACCTTGAACCAGTCCTGATGTTACATAAGGCAGATACTCTGCATAATATTAAGGTAGATTTTTGGTCAGCTAGAAATGGGTCTGGATGTTATACCACGGATATAACAATGATATATTACCTGACCAGAGAGCATGATCCCCTCCTACTTTATAATTAAATAACACAATAGTAATACCCTAATTAAAAGAGGCTTACAAATATTCTTTTTTTTTTCTTTTTGGTCTTTTTGCCTTTTCTAGGGCCGCACTCGCCGCATATGGAGCTTCCCAGGCTAGGGGTCTAATCGGAGCTGTAGCTGCCGGCCACGGCCACAGCCACAGTAACACGGGCTCTGAGCCGCGTCTGCAACCTACACCACAGCTCACGGCAACGCCGGTTCCTTAACCCACTGAGCAAGGCCAGGGATCGAACCCGCAACCTCATGGTTCCTAGTCAGATTCATTAACCACTGAGCCACGACAGGAACTCCATTTTTCCTTTTTTTTTTAATAATTTTTATTTTGTCCATTATAGTTGATTTACAGTGTTCAGTCAATTTCTACTGTATGACAAAGTGACCCAGTCATATATATACACATATACATTCTTTTTCTCACATTGTCCTCCATCATGTTCCACCACAAGAGACTGGATAGAGTTCCCTGAGGCTAACAAATGTTTTTCAAAGGCAATATGACCAAGGTTAACGACAGAGTAAATTTTGTACACCTGCCTGGTCAACTTCCTGAAGTGCATCTGTGGTCTAAAAATGTCCCCTTAAGAAACCACAGCCCATCAGAACTTTGCACCTCAAGGACTCCACACCACTGCAAACGCCAGACTTAAAGAAACAGAGTACTCTTGCCAATGCTCCCCCTCTTCCTGAGGGACATCACATGGGAGTCGCTGCCAGTGCCAGGCTCATCTTCTCCAGGAAGTCTGCTTCACTTGCCATCTGAAGTGTTAGGTTTTCTCTCACTCTATTCCCACGGTCCTTTACATGTGCTTCTAAATTACAGCATATACCACACCACGGGCATATCTATTTGCATGTCCATTTCCCAGAAAAGCACCCTCCCCTCAACGCAAGGTGATGGAGGACAAGACTGAATTGTTAACCATCTGTATAACTCTGGCCACAAAACCTAGCACGGTATTGTCCTCTGGGAGCTATGTAATACATCCACGTTGAATGAGTATATTCATGAATGACCTCCCAAGTTTGCTGCAAATTTCTGCACTGTGGGAAAACAAAAAAACTTTTGCCTTCCTTTACGTATAGTGGGGGGTAGGGGGAGGTTCTGGTTTATGAGTTCAAAGATGTAACTGAATGAGTCTCCAAACTGTATTCATGAGGAATCCAGGATGAGATGAAGTCCCAGTTTCTTCTGCTTTAAAAATCCTTATTATCGAACAGCTCCTGCTTTAATTTTTTAGCAGAGAATGCTAAACTACTCACAGGGAACTTGTGTGTACTAACAGCCTCGCATTTGTCATTTAAATAGGACCCTCTATCATTTTCCTTTAGTTTGTTAGTAGCTGTTTGTGTATAAAATTACCAAAAAAAAAAAGGCGACAGTGGAATATAAATGCTCAGAGACAACACAGCATGGCAAGCAGAGGTGAGAAAGGTGGTTGCACAACACTTTCCTGGTTCCCCAGGGGACACGGAATATAGAGCAAGTCACATCAGGAGCCTAGTGGCTGTTAAGCCCAGATACAGACTATGTATGTATGTATGTATGTATATCATTTTTTTGGAGGTATAATCTTTTAGAAACTTTTTTATTTACTAGGTTGTGCAAGCCTCTGCTACTGTGTAACTTAAAATATCATACCTCTTTTTGCTTCATGAAGGTAAGGCTAAGTTCCTTCCTAAAAAATCCTTCCTCAGATCCAGACTCTTTTACCACAAAGAAATTTAATTTCGGTGAGGAAGAGCTAGAGAGGGAGTTTCCCAGGTGGGAAAGCAAATGGGAAGGGGAAGAGGAGAAGGACATGTTCTGACAGAATCAGGGCATCAAAGAATTCCATGAACAGTGTCCCCAAAACACTTACGCATAGGCTTGTGAGTAGGATGGAATCCTGCAAACATAAGACCTGGGTTCCAGGTCAGCCTCGGGTTCAGGTTAGCTGGGTAATTAAGAGCATGCCATTTCCCACTCTGAAACTTAGTTTTATTATATGCAAAATGAGGAATATGTCCTTTCCAGGTTTGATGATCTGTGCCTCAGGGAATTTCTATAAATTGTTGTTGCATGCTTTAATTTGCATCAACTCTAGCAAAAGAGAACAATTGACTCATTCAAGGTGTGTCAATTAGGTGAACAGAAATAAGGTTGCTAAAAAATAAAACTGGTATCTTCTTTCTTCTTGTCAATCCAGCAAACATCAGAGACAAGGAAAGGCTTTGCTTAAGAGTGAAACACTTACCCGGTGCCACACTTTACGACATAATCACAGGGAAAGCACTGCCAAGCAGGAAAAAACAAAACTTTAATTTTTTCCACTTGTAATGAAAAGTGCTTGTCATTGCATTTTATGCACACAGCTTTAGGGTTTCTAAGGCGTTCTAAAGCTGATGAAAGACAGCATACAGCATTTGATGACACTTTACATTTACTCTCCTTCGGCTCTACCGCAGAATGGTGGATTCAGAACGATGCCCTCTAGCGGAGAAACACTCTGATTGCACGTTTCTTTTACCAGGATGGAGAATCAGATCTACAATCACTTGGGATTTTTGCATATGACAGGGGCACCACTTCTAATTATTTGTGTCTTTATGCTCTGATTCTTATCCGGATACAGCATAAAAAGCACATAAGACTTGGAGTTAAAGAGTCCCAAGTCTGAGTCCTAGGTTAGCCATCAAGTAACTTTGTAGATCTGAGAATCAATCTCTCATAGTCCCAGGGTTTCCAGCAATTATGTATGTCACCTTCCATCTACCATGAGGGGTTGTTGTGTTAATGAAATGAAGTAATACTCCACGTGTGCCTTTTAAAAACATACATACATATATACATATATATACATATACATATCCATATACATATATATATCCATATATATGTGTGTGTGTGTGTGTGTGTGTGTGTGTGTGTCTCCACATACATATATATATACTTGGGGCTGCGCCCGTGGCATATGGAAGTTCCCAGTTCCCAGGCTAGGGGTCCGATCAGCGCTGCCACTACAACCAGGGACCTGAGCCACATCTGATACCCACACCACAGTTCATGGCAATACCAGATCATTAACCCACTGAGTGAGGACAGGGATCAAACCTGAATCCTCATGAATACTAGTTGGGTTCTTAACCTGCTGAACCACAACAGGAACTCCTAAAGTATCTATTTTTATTATTACTAAAGTTAAAAAATTATTTATTCCTTTGAAGGGCTAAACCAATATTAAGAAAGTACATCTCTCAATAACAGGTGAATCAACATATATTTCAATTTTTAAAAGGCTTTTTTCATATTTCTCCTCTTTGTTGATCTCTTCTCACATTCGTCCAGCATCTTCTTTGAACTCACAACTGTATTATCAAGTAAAAAATCTTAAATGAAATTTGATCACTTACTTAAGAATTATCTCAAAGAAATGAAGAGTTAATAGATATGACAGCTTGCTGGACTTAACAACAAACGTTACAGCATTTAACAAAATCAAATAATTTAATTTTTTAAATGCCTTCTGTAGGAAGCCCACTTTAAATAAAACTCTATGAAGTAAAAAAATATATAAAGTACGATAAAAAATGACATTTTAACATTAACATCTTCCAACTGAAGATGAAATTCCTTCCCAAGGAGCTTCTCTACAAGTTACTTAACTTCTCTACAGTAAAAGCACCTAAAATGTGAATGACTGTTTATGGATGATGACATTATTCATTTTATTTTCTTCTTTTCTTTGTTCTATATGTTAACAATGATATATTGCTAAAGTTATCTTAAGATAAAAGCATTACCGCAAATCAATTCAAAGCACTGTGTGAAGTGGAAAAAATGGTGGAAACTGACATAGATGTTTGTCATCTTCCCCACCCAACATGGTACAAACCTCGCTCCCTCTCCCCCCAGGAAGCTCACATACCCTGTTCCCTGCAGACAGCAGCACACTATACTTGCGAAGCATTCCTCCCCTTTCCCCAGATGCGTCTATGTATGGGCTCCCTATAGGTGGCATTTTAAAAATTAAATTATTTGATTTTGTTAACTGTTGTAATGTTCATGGTTATTTAAATCCAGGAACTTGGCATATCTTTTATTAACGCTTCAGTCTGAGATAATTCTTAAGATTTAGAATTTCATTTAAGATTTTTTTACTTGATAGTACAGTTGTGAGTTCAAAGAAGATGCTGGATGGATTTGAGAAGAGATTGACAAAGAGGAGAAATATGAAAAAAGCCTTTTAAAAATTAAAATTTATGTTGATTCACCTATTATTGAGAGATGTACTTTCTGAATATTGGTTTAACCCTTCAAAGGAATAAATAATTTTTAACCCTGTACCTACTCTCCCTCTGTGTCTCCCTCACATGTTTTTGAGATTAAGAACTTTTAAAATTAAAGGTAATTATACATTTTTCTGTTTGAAACGAATTAACATTCTGCTATAGCCAATCAAAGCAGTCTATCTTTCCAGGTTGCCTCTGCCTCTGTTAATACAGAATCAAAAATGAAAAAAAAAAAAGAAGAAGGAAAAAGAAAAGAAAATGTTGAAGATTAGCAAGGAAAACAGATGAGGAGGGAATGCCAGGAGCAGGGCAGTGACACTTAGTATGGGAACATGGGGTTTAACTGAGGAAGATTTGAGGATCAGAAACAGATGGCAGAAGTAAAGTACACATGGGTAAGAGAAAGAGGAATTAGTGTTCAGCCCAGCCCCCCAAGACCCCTGGGTCCTCAGGGTATAAGTTCTGGCGTCAACTTAAATCTCTGGGAAAACCTAGGACTACAGAACTGCTTCATGCTGAGCACAGGAAAATGCTGGCTTCCCACAGACACTGGATTTTCTTCCTGAGATGCTACCAGTCAAATAAAGGCCTCTTTTTCTCTCTCACAAAACCTGAACTTTCCTTCACAGGACTTATTATATTTTAAGAATACATTTATGTATGTGATCAGTGAAACCTGTAATCAAGGGGATTCTGAGAGAAGGGTTAAAATGTTCTGAACTTATACATGATCACAAAACTCAGAAAGACCCTCTGGAAAGACCCCACCTCCCCAGAAAAAAACCTGCTAGCCCGGTTAACATTTCCAAACTGTTCCATAAAGTCAGTTCCAGACCAGGTATGCATAAAATCTCACAAGCACAAGTTAGAATCATTCAGGTTCAGAACTATTATAAATTACCTCATCAAATTATTGTAAGTAATCTCATCAAATTATTATAAATTCTCACCATTATTAACTTTTATAATAAATTTTATAATTAGTGCCCTGAATTTTGTGAGCCACAAGAAACAAAATAAAGCAGAGGAGAGAAAATATTTATATTTCTCTTTATTGAATAGTTTTCATTATGGATCTAGAGCAACTGCAGAATTGAAAGAAAGAAAGAAAAAAGAAAGACAGAAAGGAAGGAAGGAAGAAAGAAAGAAAAGGAGAGAGGAAGGAGGGGAGAAAGAAAAGAAAGAAGGGATGGAGGGAGGAAGGGAAGGAAAGAAGGAAGGAAGGGAGGGAGGGAAGAAGGAAAGGGGAAATTACTTGGAGGAGACTTGCACTGCTCAGTCCACATGATGCTGTCTGCTCTGCATAATCTGTAGACTGGAAAATAATTATGTAACTACAAATGGGTCTACTTTAACCCTTAATTCTCACAGCATTAAGCAATTTACTCAGCACACAATCTCACCCACCATGAAAACCATAAAGCAACAGGGGCCCTAAAACTGTGTGCTCCTTCTTGATTGGTTCTCCCTCCCCAAACATCTGAACTTCCCTCTTGATGGCCCATTCCAGTTCAGCTTCCAGCAATTAGAACAGTAGCTGGACAGAACCCTCCCAATCAGCCTAATTACAAGTTAATGAAAAAATAACGCAGAGAGAGATAATTGTAAAAAAAAAAAAAATCAGTTAACCTCAGAGGAGCCGAGAAAATGTGATTTCCCCCTAAAGATAACAAAATGAATTTTTGAATTTCACTAATCCACCCCACTAAATGAATTTTGACAGTGCTCCTACCAGAACTGTGTACAGGAGGCTCTGAGGAATTGATCCTCTGGTCTGATATGCCTTTAGAGGCCTCCTCTGTTTTCTAAAGACTTTCCTCTCTGTCAAGTGCTTTTGGTCCTAGAAACCAAGAGAGGTCATGCTCCTGCTCTGCAAAGAAATCTTATTTTAAGCCATGTATGTCTTTTTAAGAAAAGAAACCCCCATGAGTGAAAATATATGGTACCTGGAATCCAAAAAGCAAAACAAATGAACAAATCCAACACAACAGAAACAGTCACAGATACAGAGAACAAACCGGTGGCTGCTAGGTGGGAGGGGGAAATGGGCAAAGCAGATGAAAGGGATTAAGAGGTTGAAACTACTAAGTATAAAATAAATGTCAACAGGGATGTAATGTGCAGCATGGGGGTATAGTCAATAATATTTTAATGACTATGTATGGTATGTAATGTATAAACATATCAAATCACTATGTTGTACACCTGAAGTGAATATAAGTCAACTATACTTTAATTAAAAGAGAAAGATAAAATAAAAATGAGCCAGAGTTACCACCGTGGCACAGTGGGTTAAGAATCAACTTCAGCAGCTTGGGTTGCTGGGGAGGTGCGGGTTCAATCCCTAACCCAGCATAGTTAGTTAAAGGAGAGTTGCAGCAGCTGCAGCTCAGATTCAGTCCCTGTTCCAGGAACATCCATATGCCACAGGCACAGCCATAAAGTTGTTGGTTTTTTTTTTTTTTTGTCTTTTCTAGGGCCGCACCCACGGCATATGGAAGTTCCCAGGCTAGGGGCCTAACAGTAGCTGTAGCCCCCTACACCACAGCCACAGCAACGCCAGATCCAAGCCATGTCTGCAACCTACACCATAGCTTACAGCAACGCCGGATCCTTAACACACTGAGCAAGGCCAGGGATCGAACCTGCAACCTCATGGTTCCTAGTCAGATTCGTTAACCACTGAGCCACAACGGGAACTCCCAGTCATAAAGTAATTTTTTTAAAAAGGACTCTGTATGGTATTATAATGGTGGATACCTGTCCTTATACCTTTGTCCAAACCCACAGGATGTACAACACCAAGAGGGAAGCTTAATGAAAACTATGGATCTTGGGTGATTACGATGTGTGGAGATGGATTTGATATCTATGGGGGAAGCTATACATCGAGGGGGTGGGAATATATGGGAAATCTCTGTGCCTCCTTCTCAACTCTTCTGTAAACCTAACAGTGCTCTAAAAAAGGTAAATCTTTAAAAATAATAATAATAAAAAGAAATGTTTACTTCAAGGGAGTTTCCTTACCTACAGTGTCTACCATGGAGCACTGATTTTTTTTCCCCCATTGTCATCACTGTCGATAAGACAGTCTGCAGCAGGGAAGGTGAGCTTTGAGGTCTCCCTGAAGGAGTGAGCAGGACCTTCTATACAACCTCTTGTTTACTCTTCCCACCCTTCATAGGGAAGCTTAACCACCTGTTTCTTTGAAAGGTTTTCCCCACAGGCATTTTATTTCCTCTCCCACTGTTCATCCTCATCCCCACTGTTAAGTACTAAAGGGATCAATACCATTAAGTAGGTCCTGAGGTTGAAACCTTACAACGAAAAAGTTTCTTTATGAAGATAATCCCCATTTCACTAAAATCTTTACATCCTGGTGGGGACTCCAAAACCACCCTTGTTATAAGTGACCAAAAAAAAAAAAAAAAAACCCAGACTAAAAGGTGTTTGTCCACTTACATTTTGGGTGTCTGTTCACTCACAACAATTCTCCTTTCTGTGGGACATTCCCCTGAGAGTATCTTTTCTGTTTTTTCTTTTTTTTTTTGCTTACGTTGACATCAGCATCATAGGTCAGTGATGTGGCTGTAACTGATTGGTCAGCAGGTGGCATCTGGAAGAAGCTGGACCAATTTGATGGTCACCTGCAGAAATGTGGGCTAGGTTCTCAGAGATGTCCAGTCAGTCTCCTGGTTGTGATGGATGATGGTGGGAGTGGAATCATGATAATGTCCACACTCCAGAAGGGAGGTCCCCAAACTTCTACTGCATAAACCTAGAGTATATCCCTATTTCCCATCCAATCTGAAAGCACAGATCTTCATCTTTCCCCAGGATCTAGAGAGACCATAACAGTCTTTTTTTTTTCCTATAAACCTCCTCACTTCATTTCTGTAATAAGTAATAGTGATTTGTTTTATGTATCTTTTTCTACAGAATTATTAGGGTAGCACAAGTTTAAAGCAATTATTTATAATTTTATAAAGAATAAATTTATTTCTGACCCAGGCAGCCACCGTCACTGGTGTTGTTGGAGGGGTAGGAAATGTTCAATTCTCCCCACACTTCCCTATAAAGGAACACTTTTTGTCCAGTCTTGTTGAGCTTTCCTCTTACATAGGAAGCGTCCTTCATCTGATGGGTAGCATCTGAGGCCATAATTGTCTTTTTCAATATATATAATGGGCTGGGACACTATACCCTGAAAGACATAGAGACTTGTATGTTCTCTCTCTGACTTTCCAGACCCATTAACATTAGACTCTCTTGCCCTTTCCTGGTCCATCTTTATGCTCAGCTGCCCAGGCCCTGGCACAGTCTCCTCTCTGATCCTACACTTAGACTACTACTTGAACTGGCAAATCAAGCTGACCCTAATACTGTCTGGTTAAGGAGACTGGCATTCTGACCTTAAGACTGGCCATTTTTGTACATGTAGGAGTTGTGACTACTCAGAGGAGCTTTTCTTTAGACTTCCACACTTAACTTACCTAAAAGATTTTCCAACGCTTTCTAACAGAAGAACAATGCATTAACTTGGGATATTTTGCATTTGGCCATTTATTTTTTTAAATGATATTTCTCACTTGCCTTTATATCAGAGCTTCTTGATTGAAAACTAGAGCAAAACTGCAGTAGGAAGTACAGTTTAGGCAGTAAATTTTGCCTCACATTCCTTTGGGGCATGATTCATTCTTGGTACACAGGTCATCCAATATGCAGCTAATGGTTTCTCAATATGAACTGCTAATTAGAATCTCCTGGGAACCTTTTCTTTTTTCTTCCTCTTTATGACTGCACCTATGGCACATGGAAGTTCCCAGGCAAATCAGAGCAGCAGCTGCAGGCCTACACCACAGCCATAGCAACACAGGATCTGAGCCACATCTGTGACCTACCACAGCTTGCAGCTACACTGGATCCTTAATCCACTGAGCAAGGCCAGGAATAGAACTCACACCCTCAGAGACACTATGTCAGGTTCTTAACCAACTGAGCCACAACAGGAACTCCTGGGATGCTTTTAAAACTTGCAGTTATCAGACAGCACCCATGTCAAGTTAAATCAGAATTTCTCTAGGTGGGAACCAGGTATTAGTGAATGTGCAGTGAAGGTTGAGAGCTATTGCTATGTCTGCTACTCTTGCAACAACCCTCATGACTCTTTTTCCTTTTGAAAGCGGGATCTCCCGATCCACGAATGAGCACAGAGCCCAAACAGAAGCAAGGAAGATCCAAGGGAGTTAAGAGGGAAAAAAAAAGTTAAGCTGATCGGCAGCTAACACAATGGGTTGTAGCAGTAAGAATAAAAGTCTTGTTCCAGATAATTTATTACAGAAGACTGGAATTGTATTGATCTCACTGGACAAAATTTAACAGGAAAAAAGATAAAGTTCTGAAATTAGGCCAGAAATGCCAACTTATATACAAAGGATGGGGAAGAGATGATTAAACATGAATAATCAAAGTTGAGAAAATATAGGCTCTGGCTGCCATACCAAAATACCATAGAGTGGGGGGCTTAAACAACAGGAATTTATTTTCTTACAGTTCAGGAGGTTGGAGGTCCCAGACCAGGATGCTGGTCAGGTTTGGGGGAAAGCTCTCTTCCTGGCTTGTACATGGCTGCCTTCTCTCCATGTGTCCACTTTTCTTGGTGTGTGAGCATGGCGAGAAAGAGAGCAGACTCTGGTATCCCCTTTTTTTCTTTTCTTTTTCTTTTTATGGCTGCACCTACGGCACTTGGAATCTCCAGGGCTAATCAGAGCCACAGCTGGAACCTACACCTCAGCCACAGCAACCCCGAATCTGACCTCCATCTGTGACCTATGCCACAGCTTGCAGCAATGTGGGATCCTTAACCCACTGAGCGAGACCAGGGATCGAACCTGCACTGTGACGAACACTATGTTGAGTTCTTAACCCACTGAGCCACAATGGGAACTCCTCTTACTTTTCCTGTAAGAGACACCAGCCCCATCAGATATGATCTCACTTAGCCTGTATCACCTTATCACAGACCCTTATCTCCAAATATAGTCACTTTGGGGATCGGGTGTCAACATATGAATTAGGGGATAGGAGGGAAGGACGTAATTCAGTCCATAGCAAGGTATTTTGGTTCAGTCTAGATAAACTATAAGTCAATAAAGATTGCTAAAATTTGACTGTATCTCAGATTATATAAAAATAATAATGATTATTAAAATCTACCATGTGGCAGGCACTATAATACAGCATAGCACACATTTACAGTGTAACACACCTGGCCCCTTTTATGCATTATATCACTTAGTGTATGGAAAGAAACAAACAATTACTCAGAGAAGCCCTCTGGAAGATCATAACAACTGAGAAAGGGTGTTTCCCACTCCCAGTATGAGCTGATTGTGTCTAGATTAATCTAGCACAATACCAGGGAGCCTGTCCTCCAAGAGCCTGAAATCAATTTCTCGGAAAGTCACCGGGCGCTGGCAGCTGGTTCTCAGACAGCTCCCTGCAGCTGGTGCCCAAACCCTGATCATTTATTCCCTGAGTGAAAACTATTTCTCCTGTTTACATTATAAGCTGGCAGCTCAGACGCAGGCTCCCTCCCCTGGAACACAAGGTCCATGTATAGGCACAGCTTCTCCTGAAGGCACCTCTGTGATAGGGCCAGCATACTTCTTTTTGCTGAACTTAGCTGGTCAGTTTCCTCCAAAAGGCCCCTTTCCCAAATAAAGCCTATTTTAATCTGGTGTTTCCCAAATTTTTATAAGCATATGAGACATCTGACGGATTGTGTTAAATTACAGATTCTGAGTCACTTGGTTTAGAGGCTCACCTAAGCTTCTGCATTTCTAACAAAATCCAGGGGATACCAATGTTGCTGAAACAGCGGCTGCACTCCGAGTAACAAATAACAAGCACGTTTCGAGGAACATCCTTTGTGATACGGTGGTACCTGCCATCATCTCCCACCTCCCACCTCCCCATCAGTCCATCAATCCTCACAACAATCTTCTGAAATATTCTTGTTTGGACTCATCATTTTGTGTATTAGAAAATTAAGGTTCAAAGAGACTAAGGAATCATGGGGAAGAGACAGTTACTGAGGTTTCAACTAAGTTGCCTTTTTTTTTCTCTTTTTGAAAGGGAAACTGTCCCTCTTCTCTCTCATCTTTCTCTCTCTTTACAAAGTCATTGATTTTATTCTGAAAGAGTATAACTCACCATATGAATATAGAAGTGATCTCTGGAAAAACATGTAGAAGGATCTTGGATTTTGATGTGAATCACAAACTCGCCAATCAATTCACTGTCTTTCACAGAACAAAGTTGCTAAATTTAATAGACGGCAGCTATAGTTTGACTTGAAAAACAGCTAGGCAGCCACCAACCTTGTATTTCTGTCACTTTCTATGTTTTCTTCTTATTTTTTCATAAACCCTTCGCACCTCGTGCACAGAAGAATGGGTAAAAGAATAAATAAGTGTATAGATAAATAAATGAGATTCCTATGTTAGATCCAAAGGTTGAGTAATGCTATTCCTCTACAAAAACCAGCAGAGAATCATAAATACACATACATACATATGCTTATATATACATACATACAAATATGCTTTTACTGTTCAGTATCATATATTTAGATTTGTATAAAATGTACATAAAAGAGAGATAGGTATATATCATAGGAAACATGCATAAAGAAGCAAATATGTTTACACCTCATGCATGACCTTAGAATAATCAGGAGCACTTCAAACTGACAGCAAAACCACATGATTCAATAAAGATAAAAACTCATGAGCCGGTCTGTACTCTGCCCATTTAAAATAATTTAGCTTGAGTTTCAAAGTGATATTGCAACCAGGTTCACTTCACTGAACCTATTTGCATATTCATCTGAATGCAAAGCACAAGATTAAAGTGAACTGCTGTTTAGCTTTCTTCTCAGGATTCACCCCTTGCTGACAGGCACACCAAAGGCCCCAGGGAAGCAGTTACAAAACGGGTTTACAAATTTGTTTATGTGCAATACCCTCCTCAGAAAAACAAAGATCGCCAAGATCCTGCCACTAAAGCATCTCTTATTGATTTAACCAGCTTCTCCCACTCATTTTTCACCACTATCCTTATTTTGTACAGTTTTAATTTGAGCTTATCACTATCCTATTTAACTTTTTTTTTTTTTGTCTTTTTAGGGCTGCACCCATGGCATATGGTAGTTCCCAGGCTGGGGGTCAAACTGGAGCTGCAGCTGCCAGCCTACACCACAGCCACAGCAACACCAGATGCAAGCCAAATCTTCGACCTACACCACAGCTCATGGCAACGCTGGATCCTTACTTAACCCACTGAGTGAGACCGGGGATCAAACCCGGGTCTTCATGGGTACTAGTCAGGTTCATTACCTCTGAGCCACAACAGGAACTCCTATTTAACATTTTTAAAGTTATTTCACATGTGTAGAAAGATACCAAACATTTATTAGGCACCTTTTACATACTTAGCTATGTTAGATGCTGGACTGACTTGGATAAAAGTTTTAAAGCACTGTTTTCTTATAAGAAACATATTACATTCTGAATAATACAAAAGGACATTCATTGATTTAGTTCACTTCATTTTGAATATCTTAACTGAGTTTTAACCACTTTTAATTACTTCTGCATCCTCCCAAAAAGCATATATTTGTGTGTGGCTAAGCATAGACAGTCCACCCTAAAGGTATACAGGTCTTTCTGTATTTCCCAAGTAAGTATAAACCTCCCCAAAAAAGAAATATAACCTCTAGTTTTTTTGGTATTCTCCTCAAAATAGCACATAACAAGGAGTTCCCACTCTGGTGAAGTGGGTTGGGAATCCAACTGCCATGGCTCAGGTCACTTTAGAGGTGCAGGTTCAATTCCTGGACCAGCACAGTGGTTAAAGATCCAGTGTTGCCGCAGCTGCAGCCATAGAGTAGGTCACAGCTGCCACTCAGATTCAATCCCTGGCCTTCAGTTCCTGCCCCAGGAACTTCCATGTGCCATGGGTATGGCACATGCTGATTTTTGATATTTTGCATACAATTAAGTGACTGTCAATGCACTTGCTAACCTGACAGCACTTGGTATTCTTTTCCCCATGAATCCATTCTAGCATGGGTATTTAACTCTGCACATGGCTCTACCCCTCAACTCTTACTACATAATGAAATTTGGTCAAGTTCCAATTTAAATGTCTTGAAATGTGTTTCTGAAACATTAGGCCCCTCTTGAACAGGATTATTCTGTAATCTATTTTAGAATTCTACAATGTTTTACTACAGTTGTTTTTAAAGGAAAGGCAACTGATAGCACTTAACCAATGATTTTTAACACTGGATCTGAAATGTTGTAGCAGTTTAAAAACCTCCTTTATACATCATGTGTTCCTTGATTCATTTACTTGAAAAGAGTTGCAGAATGCACCCTCTACCCAGAGAGCCACGGAAGTGGGAGAGGCATTTGCTTTGGAAAGACCAGTGGAGGAAGGGAGAGCCTGCAGCATGCAGAAAGCTTGAGATGAGGCTGGGCAGAAGCAGCCACCTTTACAAACACAGAAAGCTACAGCTTGCCCACAGAAAACAGAGGAAGAGAAAAACTGGAGTCAGTAATTTGGTCAACCTAAAAGGTCAAATATATATACATAGGAAAGAAAGCTGCTTGAGTGAGACTCAGATGTTAGAAAGAAATGAGGCTACTGTGAAAGTGAGTTCATCTGTCATAGAAATTTCTATGACACTGAAAATTGAGTTACTGAAAATATTAGAAATATCACATATTAACATTATCCTACAATACATATAAAAGGGTTTTAAAGTGATAATATTATATTACTAGCAACCAGAGAACTGAATAAACTTGAAAATGTATTTGTAACTCTATTTGTCCTTAGAACATAAGACACTAGAGTTCCCACTGTGGCTCAGCAGCTTACAACCCAACCAGTATCCATAAGGACGTGGGTTCAATCCCTGGCCTCACTCAGTGGGTTAAGGATCTGGTCTTGCCATGAGCTGTGGTGTAGATCACAGCTGTGCCTCAGATCCCACATTCCTATGGCTGTGGTTAGGGGACAGCTGCAGGTCTGACTGGACCTGTAGCCTGGGAACTTCCATATGCCACAGGTGCAGCCCTAAAAAGACAAAAAAAAAAAAAA
>PVHT020000237.1:1049364-1095472 GCA_004024745.2 Catagonus wagneri | reverse complement strand
TTTTTTTTTTTTTTTTTTTTTGTCTTTTAGCCTTTTCTAGGGCCGCACTCACAGCATATGGAGGTTCCCAGGCTAGGGGTCTAATCGGAGCTGTAGCCGCCAGCCTACGCCACAGCCAGAGCAACGCAGGATCCAAGCCGTGTCTGCAGCCTACACCACAGCTCATGGCAATGCCGGATCCTTAACCCACTGAGCAGGGCCAGGGATCGAACCTGCAACCTCATGGTTCCTAGTCAGATTCGTTAACCACTGAACCATGACAGGAACTCCTATTGTATCTTTTCAATTCAACTTCATTTTGAAAATGTAAATCATTTATGTTTCAAAAGTCAACATTATTGAACAAAGCACTTTCAAAGAAATGCTTTTTTATCTGTTTCTTTTTGTGTTTCATTTAAGTACATTTGCATTGACACACATAAATAGTTTCATGTTAAATATACTCTTATGAACTTTGATTTTTTTTTTTCCACTTAACAGTGTATCCTGGAGGGCACGCCATATCAGCTTATACAGTCTTCATTCCTTTTTAGACTGTATAGTATTCCACTGTGTGAACGGACTATTTTCTATTCAACTAGAACCGTATTAACTGAAATTTGTAACATTTCCAAGTTTATGGATTAAAACATCATTTCTAATGGATAAACTATATAGATGTAATATAAATGATTTAGCTAATACCGTATTTCCAAACATTTAAGTTATTTCCAATATTTTGCCACTACAAAAAAAATGCTCCAGCAATGATTTTTTAGCAAAATCTATATATAAATCCTAAATCATTTTCTAGAATAAACTTCTAGAAGGGAATTTCTTGTTTAAAGTTTTGTAATTTAATGTTTTCACACCATTAATTTGAGTCCTATTTGACAGCCTATGCCATACCATAATAATCCTGAGAGTAGTTCCCAATTTGACTCTTCAGTAACATCACTCTGTCATTAGTTTTTTCAAATCCAAAACTTACAGACATCAAAAAGCTGAATTAAAAATGTAAACTAATTTAATTATGAACACAGTCTCCATTATGGAAGACTGCATTGGGTTCTTATACCTATAACATGAAGATCAGTTTGTTCTGTCAAACTGACTGAATAAATGAAAGTTTTGATTGAAGGTGCTACACAAATAAATTTTATCCACATAGATTACTTCAATGTAAGAAGTTACTGGAGTGTAATGTGAATATTTACTTTGGGTCTTAAGGACAAGACTTTTCCTGTTTTACATATGCCCTTTGCACACGGTACAAATGTAGAAATCTTTACAACTATTGCCAACCTCCTTGGAAACCTGAAGTTGGACTTCGTAGAAAAGAAGTAACACGTTCTACTGTTCTCACTGAGAAGCTAACAAAAGGGATAAAGTTGGCTGACGCTGAGACACGAATAGAAACTGAAGAAGAAAAGGGATCTGGGGTGGTCTTCCCCTAGACAATCATAGACCTGAAATAATTTCCCCTGAAGGCGTGTCCTCCAGAAAACATGGCATAGAGGAATTCACTCTGGAGGATCCCACACAAAGCAGTTTGTAGGAAGCCCTGGCAGAAACAGAGATGACTAGTCAATGTTTACATTGTGACGAGGGAAGCGAATAATGAACCTAGTATGTACCTAAGGACCTACAAACCCAGTGACAGATTATAAACATATCAGCCAGTGCCAAACAGCTGGTATAAAGACTTTTTTTAAAAAATTAATAATCTACTATTTACCAAAGACTGATAGAAGAGAAGAGAGATCCCTAGGCAAAGAAACTGTTAACACCCAAGATCCCAGAAAACTACCTGAGGAGCCACCTTGTAGAATATCAAGATAAGAAAGCAACTTGGCTAGAAACTCCATCTGAGTTTCACAACCTGTAAAATTAAAGGGATAAGATAATGGAGGAGAGTAGAAGACAGGCCTTCTAAAAAAACAGGCTGGAGTACAGCTCCACTGGATCGAGGAAATAATGCTGGTAGACAGAGGATCTAGAGCTAAGCATTCTATATCTAATCAGCAAGCTCAAATATCTTCATGAAAATTCCTATTTTAAGTCAAGAGAAGAAAAATTTACACACAAAATTTTTCTTGATCGATTTGGGCCTCCTCTCTGCTCTCTGGCATGCACTATTCATCTGTTTGTGCATCTGTCAGGGCTCCCCAGAGGCAAAAAAAATTGCTCAGCCATAAAGATCAATTTCTCTTCTTCTGGCATCAGCCATGTAACTCCTTAGAAGGTACATTCCTTTCTCGATTATGTAAGGGATCGCGATGACTCAGGACTCACCTTGCTTGTGCAGTTACCTTTGTGAATTTTATGAACAATGCCAATATATCTTTTCCCTTAAAGACTGCAATTAGTGCAGAACAGACTGGGGTCAAGATGACCCGAGGAAATACTGGGCCTCACCTAATGGAAATTCTGAGCTTAAATACTCTGGACCTTATTAATGTTACTAGCTAGAGTACTTGTACCCTGCCTGTTTTAGAAGATTACTGTTTCTTGCATTACCAAAGGTGTGGCTGAGCCTCCAAAAAAAATGATGACAGAGCAACCTGAAACAACCAGTGAAATATATAGTTATACAAAGTCAATGGCTCTAAGAGTGTAACTCGAGATATGGGAAGAAGTAACAAAAGCGAACCACTTTCATGATTATAGCAGACTAGTAAAAATAGGTGGTACAGAGGCTTCTGGCTGCTGTTAACATGGCCTAGTCCAGTAATAGCACACTAAATGGCCTATCAATGAAATCCTCACCTGACCTGGGAATGAGCATTCCTAGCACCGTGGGACACAATGGTCATGAAAGGCTTCCCGAACCTTGTTAGAAATTAAGACTGAAAAGGAAAGGACTGTAAAATAGAGAAGGTTTCCTGCCATCCAGTTCTACAAGAATCAAGTCATTAGCCACTGCGGTTGCTGACCTACAGTACACTCTGAAAGGAATTTAGGGCAAGGATCAGGATGAGGCATTTCGTGCTTTGCGAAAACTGGCAGAACTGACCCTCAGATGGTTAGATATTTTCAGAAAAAGATTTTATGAACCCAGTTTCTTACATCTTCCCATACTCAGAAAAGCAATAAAGCCATTAACTTAGAAATATCTATTTCTTACAAATAGCAGTAACCTTCTACCAAAATGTATGCTTGAACTGCATGTACACTTTGGCCCATATCACGTATATACTGACCTCCTCACTCACCTCTTTGGAACAATTTTCAGAGCTGAGAAACTGCCTCCAGGGTTATAATATTCAGATTGGATCAAATGAATGTCCCCATTTCCTTCTTAGACTACTGATTAATTTCTTTGTTGGCAATCTTATAGGACCAAACACACCATATCAATGACTGAAGCCAACCAGATGACAGGGAGTGATGAGTAAGATGAGGCCCTAAAGGGTGCTTTCCCACCTGAAGACAACAGGAGCTATGGTGGCTTAGGTAACAATTGCCTCTAAGGAATTTGGGCCCTGTATTGCCATACTGACTGATTTTTTAAGAAAAGGTGAAAAATTTTTATGTGAAGAAATCAGACTGTTTTGTTACCAACACAATTTTTTAAGTGTTTAAAAATCCTATATAGGTCAGTCAAAACATGCCCACAGGCCTTCAATTTGCTATCTCTATAATTGATCCCGGGCTACTGGGCCTGAGGAGGCCATTTATTCCTACGGGGTCCTACCATCCCCTTCTCCCAAAGGAATGAGAGGGGCTCAGAAACAATGAACATTACAAGGAAAAGCAATTTATTTTAAAGGGCAATAGATAGTTGTTATTTACCTTAATTGCACAAGTTCTGTGACATCCAAAGTTGTTAGCATAAAATAACTTCAAACATCTTTTATTTTATAAAAACAAACAAACAAACCAAAAAAAGAAACCTGTAAAGCTGAAGTAGGACTATAACTTGCCAAATTTCAAACCAGTTCACAGTGGTGCAATTTAAACCCTTTTCTTCTTGCAATAAAAATGGCACACTGACAAGGCATTTCATGCATCCCAAGATGCTGATGCAGCCCTCCATAAAGAAAAGGAACAACCCATGCCTTCCAATAATCATTGGTTAATCTTCCCACCAAGATGACCAGATATTTCATGGCTGCCTAGATACAAAGCATTACCTGAGAGGTCAGCCTAGTGAGTTTTGAGAGCACAGATTGGAGTTGATATTTTACAGCTCCCCGTAGAGTATTAAACGTATTTCTATCCCTTTTCAAAAGCGATAACTCTTTTTAATTTGAAAAAATATTTTTCTATATACAAAAAAAAAAAAATCCTTGCCTCTCACCACCCCATTTCTGCAAATACAGCTTTTTTAGAATGAGAGACTTTATAGTTGGAAAACACACTGGAGATCATTCTGGTCAAGTCTCTGATTCATGAGGGAAGTCATGCTCTAGGACCCCAGCAAATGACCAGTTAGTCTCTGCTTCACTGACTGGTGACATTTAACCAAACTCTAAGAATTCTAGCTAGTATGTATAATGGTGAAACTGTGATTGGGGATTCTCTTCTCGCTCCTCAAGTCCATACCTAACCAAGTGAAAGATCCTTGCTATTTATTAACTCTTACTATCTCACTCTCCTGTCTCGTTAGAAATCCTCACACCAACAAACACTCGATGTGCTAGCATTCCCAGCACCCTTCATGACTCACAAGTATCTAATTATTTAAAGCAGTGAAATATAACATTTGGCACCTCTCCTGAGAGGCAGCTGCTGTGTTTAGCTAGTGAGTGGAGCAGTTGGTGGGTCCTGCCCGCTGGCAGGCCAAGTCAAAAATAGTTTGTGCCCACGACAGCAGTCAGAACCACAGGGTTTCGCTGAAATCCCAAAATCTGTGGGGCTAATGTAGCCCACACAAGGAGCAGAATCCTCTATGAAAAAAAGAAAGGCAAACAGCAATTCGAGTTTGCTAGCCTCTCTGTCCTTTCAAAGGAAGAGCAAATCACTCCATAGAACTGGTTTGAAATGCTTGAATCTGTGATGAAGCTATATCACCATCATAAATCAAATGAATTTATTATGGGCCAATAATTTCAAGACAGAAATCAATTATTTACATTTTTATAGAAAAATATATTTTCTGTGGAAATTGGGCATTTTAAAATACTGATTTAATGTGGGGTAGGATCCCCAACAGTAAGGGTATCTATGGTTTCTAGGGCTCTTAAAATAATGTTCTGGAAGCTAGCTGTCCTCATTTTCCCTATTTATGCTCATGTCACAGTTTTGGACAATTCCATATTCTTAAAATACCACCCGATTTAATGTCTTATTTTCTCACTTTCTTTCTGGATAAATTTGCTTGAAAAAGAAGCACTTCATTTGATGCAATTTTATTAATTTTTCTTCTATATCGTGTGTCTTACATATTCAGAAATATTTCCCATCATAGGGTTTAAAAGATTCTTTGAGAAGTTCCTGTCATGGCTCAGTGGTTAACGAATCCGACTAGGAAACATGAGGTTGCAGGTTCGATCCCTGGCCTTGCTCAGTGGGTTAAGGATCCGGCGTCGCTGTAAGCTGTGGTGTAGGTCGCAGAAGAGGCATGGATCCCGTGTTGCTGTGGCTGTGGCGAAGGCCGGCAGCTACAGCTCCTGTTAGACCCCTAGCCTGGGAACCTCCACATGCCACGGGTGCGGCCCTAGATATGGCAAAAAGACACACACAAAAAAAAGATTCTTTGACATTTTCTCCCTAAAGGTTTACACTTTTGCCTTTCAGAAATAAGCCAAAATTATTTCATGTATATGGTGTGACGTAAGAATCAAATTTCATTTTTCCCAACATAATAACATTGTTAGCGTCTATTTTCCCACTGATCAATAACGCCATCTCTGTTGTATACCAGGATGTCACAACCGGAAATTCTCCTGCTGGGCTCCTGATTCTTATTTATGAGTCAGTTTCTCTATGAAGCATAAATACCACTGCATTAAATACTATAAATGTACATAAGTCAATACATTACAAAGTAGTTTCCCACAGTGAATTCCACTTCAGGGAAGTTTTGGCCATTTTTCTTCCCCTCAAATTTGAGGAATTGAGGGGAAATTATCAAACTTCTCAAAAATCCCTAGTGGTATTTTTATTAAAATTGTATTGCATATCTAGCCTAGTTTGTAGAGAACAGGCATCTTATGATACTAAATTTTCTCATTCACTGATTAGATTCACTTTATTTATTCAATTCTTCCTTAATGTCTTTCAGTATTATAATTTTCTCAATAAAAGACTGAAGTATTTTTTTTAGATTTGTTCCTATGCACCCTTACACTATTGTGTTGTTGTAAAGATTATTATTTTTGAATTACATCTGTTTATTGACAGTGTATGAAATTCAATTAGTTTTCATGTCTTATAGCCAGACACATTGTTAAAACCTCTTTTATTGAATTTCTTTACTTGGGCAATCATTTTCTGCATATAATAACAATTTTCTTTCTTTCTTCTTTATATCTTTTATCATTTTACTTTTGTATTATCTTGACTACCCTTAATATACTAAAGCATAGGAAATAATATTGAATAGAGGCAGTTTCGTTGGTTATTATTGTTTTATTCCTAATTTTACAGGGAATGCTTCTATTTTTCACTAATTACATTCTTAAAAACATTTTACTTGATAGTACTTATTCAGGTTAATAGTTTTCGTCTATTCCTAATTTGAAAAAAATTCATAATAAATGGGTACTGAATTTTATCAATTTTTTTCAAACTCTGAGAAAATCACATTTCTCTTTTGATCTGCTGATACAGTGATTTTAATTTATAGGCTGCTTAATAAAATTAAATAGTCTTGAATTTCTATAGGGAAAAAACACTGTTTATTAAGGATATATGATCTTGCTAGGCATTGCTAGATTTAGTTCGCCAGTATTTGCTCATGATTTGTATATCTATGTTCCTAACTAAGATGCTCTATTATTTTCTTTTCTCATGATGCTCTCGTGTGATTTTAGAAGTATATTAGCTTTCTAAAATGAGTTAGAAAACCATTCTTAATTTTCTGTTTTTTGGGGAGATATATGATATTAGGAATTAGGCCTCATAAGTTTGATAGATTTCTTTTGTGACACACTTTGCAACTTGTTTTGTTTTCCTTTTTCCATCATGGAAAAAGGGGACTATTCAATTTTTTAAAGGTTACAGAAATTCTCATGCTTTCCATTTCTTCTGGAGTCAGTTTGGGTAAATTATACGTTTCTCAGAATTCATATATTTCATGGAAGTTTTCAAACCTGTTGACATAAACTTAGATGTCATATTTTCTTATTCCCTTTTCAATCTCTTCCATATTTGTAATAATGACCGTTTTCTATATCTAATATTGAATATTTTTGTCTTTTCCTTTGCTTTTTTAAAAAAATTTTAAAGTATAGTCGATTTAAAATGGTCTGTCAATTTCTGCTGTACAGCAAAGTGATCCAATCATACATTCTTTTTCTCATGTTATCTTCTATCATGTTATATCACAGGGTTTTCTTTTGCTTTTGATGGGACTCATCAGATGACTCTTTTATTAATCTTGTCAAAGAACAGCTTTTGGTTTTATGATTACCACTTATCTTTTATTTATTTTCTTAATTTCTGTTCTAAAGTAATTATTCTTTCTTCTATATTCTCTTGAGTATATTCTTCTGTTCTTTTACTATCTTTCTAAGATGAATAGTTAGATCATTAATTTTAAGTTCATTCACAGTAGTAAAAGAAGCCAAACAAGTACTTGTGACTAACAATTACAAATATTTTTATATTTTACTTCTGTGGTTGCAGAAATCTCAAAATATCATTTACATTTATAAACTGTTTTAAAGTTATAGTTAAGAGAACCACCACTAGATGTTATTATCAATAGATTAATAAGAAGCACGTTTATTACTAAAACACTTTTTTAAAGAGACTTTGGTAACTATTTTTATGTGATTGGTTTTATTACAGTTATACATTTTTATCTTCAGCATTAGGGATCCCTGTTATGTGAAGGAAACTCTAAGCTTCACTAGATTTCCATAGAGGAAAAAAAACATAAAATCCTTTTGCTAGAGTGTAATGGAGGATTCTGAGGCTTAGCTTCCTCACTTTGCCAGGAGCTAAAATCTCTAGAAACCCAGTGCCTTTGTAAGTCTTTTCCTTCACCAAACTGTACTTTATCAGTCCCTGGTTTGCTTTCTTTTTCACAAATTACCTCTGTCTAATGTGTTTTCAGCTGACTGTATTTTTGTTAGTTTATTTTTACCCTTGGAATTTGTCTTACTTGGGAGAAAAACCAATAATAGATTAAATAGTTTATTTCTGGTAACTTATCAAGTATCTCATTATATTTTAGCAAAAGGATGCCTCAGACTATGTAGCCCATTATCCAACTAGAAAATAACTTCTCATCCACAATTTTCACACTTTTACTTAAGTTGGGAGAAAGATCTCCCACAATTTCTTAAAAATTCTGACCTCCAGATTTATATTCAAGACAAATTCTTTCCTTTGAAGAACAATTTTCCCCAGTGCAACCTTATATCTCTTACATCTAGCTCTAAAACACTCTCCCATGATGGCAAAATTCAAAAATTTAAATACGGAAAACCAGTCCTCGGGTTTTAAACCTCTACTGTTGCTTCCTGTTTTGATAGCGATGCACATGACCTGACCTTCTCTCCGGTGAAACATAATTCCTATGAACATCACCAACAACTCAAACTCTGTGCCTTGACCCTCCATCTGCGTCCAGTCTCCACCATGCCTTCCTCATTCCCTCAGCCCTCAGAGCCAGAGCTTTGAGGATACTGGAATTCTGTATTTTCTCTTAAATACTATAGTGTTCATACTGTGTGATCATTTATTTTCTCTTTAAGATTCTAAATCTTAGTGTCATTTTGCTTAGCTTCCTACCTATGAGTGTAAAGGAACATCCACTAGTAAAGGAGTAAGTCTTTTTTTTTGTTGTTCCCATTTGTTCCTTCCACAGTATAATCCTCTCTTTCTCTGTGTGTGCATATATACATATATATGTGTATAATATATATATTTGGATAATATTTATATTATTTCTAAATAATATTTTTGTTCCATGGAAGTATTTTTATCTGAGAACATCAGATACTTCTGGAAATGTTCCTGCTAAATCGAAAAATCCTGATTTAAAAATTATATAAATGATGTATTACTCAAACATATATATTTTATATAAATATGTATGAAGAAAGCCACCTCTTTCACTGATTTTCATTAAAACTACACCCTGCATACTGCTGAGGCTAATGAAGGTGGCAATGTTTGATCTGTAGTTATTTTTCTTTGCTTGCAAGTAATTCTGTGTCTGATGGTGCTAACCAGTATCCAAACCCCCCACCCCACTACACCTTCAACCTTCACTGGCATTAGGTGTTATTGTTTTATTTAGGCTTTGCAAACCTGGAGACAAAAATAAATTTCTTGTATTAATTTACATTTTTATGGCTAGTGCTGTTGAATATTTATTTTATCTGTGTTCTTGTAAGAGTCTAAGTTAACTCTAGCACAAAATCATTCTCCTTTCAAAATGCATCTTGTTTTTCAGACTTAGGCCAGTTTATGGCTACTGTAATAATTAACAACCTATTTTCATATAATCATTTTGAAAGAATTTTAGGAAGCGGTTATTTTAGAAGATGATTAGGTCCAATTCTTATTGTCTTACTGCTCAAATTCTTTTATTGTTTCAAACTAGCTAATTTATTTTAATTACCTAGCGATTAAACCAAATAAACTGCATGATTCAAAGCACCTGAATAATGGCATCAACTCTTTGGGGAGTATAACCGTAGCCTTAGGATAGTCTTATAAGACTTCAAAACAGACACTTAATTTGGTTGTGGCTTCAAACACTTATAGATTTAATTAGAAAAGAGAGAAAGAACAATATCCAGCACTCCTATTTTGTAAATCTGGCAACTAATACCCAGAAAGCAAGGTCAATTCACCAGTATCACAAAAAGTTATTGGTAAGTCTCAGTATTAGAACTCAAATATCCTGACTCTTTTGCTGCTGATTTATAAACCATTTTGCCACCACAGAAATTCTTCCACATTGGGAAAAGGTATTATGACAAATAATAAATTTTTTATATTCTGATATAGATTTCAGTAAAATATTCAATTTTCTCTGACCAAGGATATCACCCCCTCTGGGGAGGGGAGGTATATGTTGAACCAGGACTGGTTTTTGCTTGAAAGTTTCAAGCTGTTAAAAAACAATTAGGCTATATTCTATTTAGGAAGTATGTTAGATGGGCAGCAATAGACTGGGCCTCCTACAATGATGTTTCCGGAATATTTTTATTTTTATTTATTTATTTATTTTTGCTTTTTAGGGCCACACCCACAGCATATGGAGGTTCCCAGGCTAGGAGTCGAATCGGAGCTGTAGCTGCCAGCATACACCAGAACCACAGCAACGCCAGATCCAAGCCTTGTCTGTGACATACAGCACAGCCCATGGCAACGCTGGATTCCCAACCCACTGAGCAAGGCCAGGGATCGAACTCGCAACTTCATGGTTCCTAGTCAAATTCGTTTCCACTGAACCAAGACAGGAGCTTGGCTTCTGGCATATTTTTAAGACAAAGCTATTACAGTGCTTGATTAATAAGAAAATGAGCTTAACTGGAGTTGGTGACTTAATGAGTGATTTTTTCAGCACAGCATCAAACTTAACATGGGAGTACCCACTGGGGTGCAGTGGAAATGAATCCATCTAGTATCCATGAGGATGTGGGTTTGAGCCCTGGTCTTGCTCAGTGGGTCAGGGATCTGGCATTGCCATGAGCTGTGGTGTAGGTCCCAGACTCCGCTTGGATCCCATGTTGCTGTGGCTATGGTGTCAGCTGGCAGCTGTAGCTCTGATTCGATCCCTAGCCTGGGAACTTCCCTATGCCGCAGGGGCAGCCCTAAAAAGCAAAACAAAAAACAAACTTAACATGGAACTTAGTCCCTACATCACTAACCCCCAAATTCAACCCACATAAAGAATTTGGGTGTACTGTAAATCTCATTGAAAAGCTGGAGTTTGTTCCATCTCCAGATTTCTACCTAGAAAGAGATATGCATATTCAGCGATCAGGCTGGAAGAAGAGGTAAGTAGGGGCCATGTTATGAAGATGCTTTTGCATACCAGTTCTCTATTTTGGCTTGGATTGTGCTTTTCTTTGAGGGAGCAGGAAGACATGTGGATCTAAGAAATTTCTTTATACCAAAGAACTTTCTGGTCAGCCTTCTATCAAATGTGTGTCCTGGACCTTCCCTGACAACAAAGCCTCCAGTACGAATCGTCTTGTGCCTTCTTCCTCTTCTACTTTTCTCCCCTCTCGGCCTTCCCAGTTCTCTTTTCACTTCATGAAGAAAAAGAAAAAAAAAGAACTCTTCCACTAGCACGTTTGCCCTTCACTCAGATGCCTTGGCACCGGCCTGTCTTCTTCAAACACTTAAATAAAATTCCAGCCAAAGACAGTTCACTGTACAAGAGGAACTCTAATGCCAGCTGTTTAGATGATTACTTTTTTTTCACCTTATTATACAATAAACAGAGAATTAGCTCTAAGGGCTTAATGCAGACGCAGGATTTATCATAGCACTTAACCATCTCTAAGCTCTACATAATTTTTAAACTACAGCATTTAACAATCTTTAAACTCTGCTTGTCTTTCTCTACGTCCCCAAATTTGTTTCATTCCCAATCAAATGCTTCTCTGCCTATGAAAGTTCTCTTGCTGGTTCTAACCACTTCTCACCCTATTCTCGGGCCAAGTCTTTCTCAGTTGCCCTCTCCACTGAAGAGTCCCTTTCTCCCAGTTTCCTGCCTGACCCCAAATGACTGCCACCCCTTGCCTAGCTCTCCTAAATCAAGGAATAATTAATCTAATAATCCCCAACTTTTACAGAATTCTGAAAACATATTCTCCTTTATTCAGTTTTCAAGTTTCAACCTAAGCACCCAAATATCTATCATTGCTCTATTCTAGATCTTTGTTGTGAAAATAGTAGTCTCCCATTTACATGCTCTCATTAGCACACACTGGCAGCAATTTAAAACTCCTACACTGAAAAACACCCCCAGTGAAACTTTTTTTTTCCACCGAAAAGATGCCAATTAAACAATGAGAACAGAGATTTTTCTCCAAAAAGAGTTCCCTGTCTTTGTAATGGTGTTGTACTATTTCTCCCCAAACCCAGACGACATATTTCATTATCCCCTCAGATCCGCATTTCTAAAAAGAAATATTTAATCGGCATTCCGCTGCGATATCCTATTCTGATCTCATGCCCCCTGCTTTTTAATCTGTATTATTAAAGTCCCTACTCAACCTTCACACAATACCATCTTGTATTAAGGGAACTTGTCACTTAGGGAAAGGTTTCTGTTGTGCTCCCTTAAGTGGCATGGTAGGTCAAACAGTGTTCGTAAAGTTTTCACAAGGCTCCCTGCTTCAGTATTGCCAAAGAAAATGTTTTAGGAGTCTTCAGATCCATCACATCTTTACTTTTCTTTCCTTTTTTTTTTTTTTTTTTGCTTTTTAGGGCCTCACCTGTGTGTGTGTGGAAGTTCCCAGGCTAGAGAGGAGTGGAAGCAGAAGCAGAGCGACAGCTGCTGGCCTACACCACAGACACAGCAAATAGGGATCAGAGCCATGTCTGTGACCTACACCACAGCTCACGGCAAGGCTGGATCCTCAACCCACTGAGCAAGGCCAGGAATGGAACCCACTTCCTCATGGATCCTAGCTGTGTTCATTTCTGCTGCGCCACAACACGAACTCCTTCATCACATCTTTTGATTACGGCCCTTTGTTGAGAAAATAACTTTCACTTACAGATGTCTTTATTCAGGCACTCTTTTTAGGAAATATTCTTTCTCTATAGCTCAAATTTCTTCTCTCCGCTATTCAGTATAAGACCTGACCAGCCAAAGAAGGAATATAACTCAGGGCGAGTGGGAAGGCAGGCAGGCAGGCAGGCAGGCAGGCAGGCAGGCAGGCAGGCAGGCAGGCAGGCAGGCAGGAGAGAATGGACAAAATCTCAGAAGTGCATGGAATTAATTCTGAGGTGTTAAACAAGTTTGTGAGTGTCAATACAAGAAGCAGAATTATGCCTGACAAATAGGCATTTTATAGGAAAGACCACTTAGGTTTTAATAGTGCTGCTGCTACTGGTCAGTTGAAGGAGGCATGATACTGACGTACAGTGATTCATAAAGTGAGGCTGAGTACCAAAGAACCTCATGTATCTATCACCTCACGGAACTCTCCAGGTTATAGTTTTCTTCTTTTTTCTCTAGTTCTCCAATTATTGAAAATAACACTGGTTCTCTCTCCTTCTAGAGAAGAGAAGATGTGCTTTTTACTTTTAAAAAAAAAAGATACTGGGAAACATGTTTTTGGCTATTTTATTTATTTTTTTTTTCCTGGCTGACCTCAATTCACTCAGAATAACCTATAACTTGGGCAGATTGGATTAAGATGGCAGAATAGAAGGACTGGAGCTCAGCTTCTCTCCCAAACAACAACAAAACTACAACCAAATGCCGAGCAGCCTTCAACCAAATGGATTATAAACTTTCAAAAAAGATATTCTACTCCGGAAGACAAAGAGGAGACCACATCAAGAGGTAGAAGAGGCGATTACAAGATAGAAGCAACCCAGTACCTCCTGGGTAGGAAGTCCCACAGACTGGAAAGTAACTGCATCACAGAGACTCAGCTACAGGACTGAGAGTTCTGAGCCCCACACCTGGGGATCGGGCACAGGGAGAAAGAGCCCCTGGAGCATCTGGCATTGAAGGCCAGCGGGGCTTGTGTGCAGGAGTTCCACAGGACGGGGGGAAACAGAGACCCCATTCCTGAAAGGCACACACAGACTTTCACGTGCACGGGGTCCCAGGGCAAAGCAGTCTCTATAGGAATCCAGGTGGAACCTGACTGCAATTCTTGGAGGATCTCCTGGGAAAACAGGGGTGACTGTGGCTTGTTGTGGGGGAAGGGCATTGGAGGCGAAGCTCTGGGGGACATTCAGCAGCCTGCATTTCTCTGGAGGGAGCCATTTCTGGGAAAATCTGCTCCCTCCCATCAGTGCTGAGAAGCCCCAGGCCAAACAATCATCCAGGTGGGATCACAGCCCCACCCATCAGGAAACAGGCTGCCTAAAGACCCCTCAGGCACACAGCCAGCCTCTAATCTCATCCAGAGAAAGCCCCACCCGCCAGAGGGATAAGAATCAACCTCACCCACCAGTGGGCAGGCATCAGTCCCTCCCATCCGGAAGCCTACAGCAAGCCCCCTCCATACCAACTTTAGCCACAGGGGAGACAGACATCAGAACTACGAGAGGCTACAACTCTACTGTTGGCAGAAAGGTCACCACACCAAAAACCTATAAAAATGAAAAGACAGAAAACTATAACTCAGATGAGGGAGAAAGGGAAAAGCCCAGAAAAACAGCTCAGTGATGAGATTATCAGCCTCCCAGAAAGAGACTTCAGACTGTTGATGGTGAAGATGATGCAAGGCATTGGAAATAAATTGAAGGCAAAGATTGATAATTTATAGGAAACACTGAGCAGAGAAATACAAGCTGTAAAAATTAAACAAAAGAGATGCAAAATACAGTAACTGAAATAAAAAATTCATTAGAAGCAGCCAACAATAGAATACAGGAGGCAGAAGAACGAATCAGCAAGGTGGAGGACAGATTAGTGGAAATCACTAATGTGGAAGAGAAAAGAGATGAAAGATTGAAAGGAAATGAGCAGAGTCTCAGAGAACTCTGGGATAATGTTAAACGCACCAATATCGGTATTATAGGGGTGCCAGAGGGAGAAGAGAGAGAGAAGGGGACAGAAAAAATATTTGAAGAGATAATAGCCGAAAACTTCCCTAATATGGGAAAGGAACCACTCACTCAAATTCAGGAAGCGCAATGAATGCCATATAAAATAAACCCAAGGAGTAACACCCCGAGACACATATTAATCAAAATGACCAAAATCAAAGACAAAGAGAAAATTTTGAAAGCAGCTAGGGAAAAGAAACAATAAGGTTATCAGCAGATTTTTCATCTGAAACTCTGTAGGCCAGAAGGGAGTGGCATGATATACTTAATGTGATGAAAGGGAAAAACTTCCAACCAAGATTGCTTTACCCTGCAAGGCTCTCATTCAGATTTGAAAGAGAGATCAAAACCTTTACAGATAAGCAAAAGCTAAGAGATTTCTGCAACACTAAACCAGCTTTACAACAAATCTTAAAGGAACTTCTCTAGTCAGAAAAGAAAAACACCACAACCAGAAACAAAAACACCACAAACGACAAGGCTCACCAGGAAAGGCATATATACAGTAAAGATACTAAATCATCCATGCACAATTATTCTTCTCAAGTGCACAGGGAACATTCTCTAAGATTGATCACATCCTGGGCTACAAATCAAGCCTCAGTAACTTTAAGAAAATTGAAATCATATCAACATCTTCTCTGACCACAATGCTATATGACTGGAAATCAACAGGAAAAAATGGCCAAAAATACAAACACGTGGAGACTAAACAACACACTACTAAACAACCAATGGATCACTGAAGAAATCAAAGAGGAAATTAAAAAATACTTAGAAGCAAATGACAACAAAGATATGACACTCCAAAACATCTGGGATGCAGCAAAAGCAGTTCAAAGAGGAAAGTATATAGCAAAACAAGCCTACCTCAGGAAACAAGTAAAAGCTCACATAAACAACCTAATTTTACATCTAAAGCAGCTAGAGAGGGAAGAAGCCAGGTCATGGAAACAACTTAAATGCCCATCAACAGAGGAGTCGATAGGGAAGATATGGTACATACACACAATGGAATATTACTCAGCCATTAAAAGGAACAAAATAACAACATTTACAGCAACATGGATGGACCTAGAAATTATCATGCGAAGTGAAACCAGTCAGATAATTAAGACAGCAACACCCAATGCTACATGTGGAAACTAAAGAGACACAATGAACTTCTTTGAAGAACAGACAATGACTCACAGATTTTGGAAAACCTTGATTTTTCAAATAAGACAATCTGGGGGATGGACTGTGGGTTTGGGACACAACAATCTATCACACTGACTTGTGATGATCTTTGTACACCTATAACTGAAATAAAATTCATTGTTATAAATAAAAAAAAATTACAGGCAGTGGCAAAAAAAAGAAAAAAAATAACCTGTAACTTCAAACTGCCACAGAAACACCTAATACTTCCCTGGAAGGTGGAGCATTTCAGCTCAATCAATATATGCCTAATTGCTGCTACACGTAATTTTTGTTCTTTTTCAATTTTAGGATCACTTATTAGCCAGAGGCTAAGAAGGAAAAAAACAGATGCATGATCTTGAAAAGCCAAAAACATGACTGACAAGCAAGAGCTGGCCCCCAAGCTAGTCCTAGTCAATTTCTTGAACAAGATTCCATTCTCAGTCTTTCTTCCCACATGAAACAGACCTAAGGGAGTCTTACATAATCCAAAGCCTGCAGGACCATTCTAAGCCAGAACTGAGATGTTAATTCCATCCGGTAAGGATAAGTCTAACAGTCCTCCACTTGGATCATAAAGGAAACCACAGATTAAAAAGAAAATCTTCAAGGCACCAATTTTGACATTTATTCTTAGCTAATCGGTATGATAAGTTTTCTAGGGTTCTTTGGGTCTTCAGAAATCCTCACCTTTTTGCCTTTATTATAATTATTCTTTCCCCGCCCTTTAGTATGTATATACCAAGTGACCCTAACTTAACATCTTTTTTTTTTTTTGGTTCTTTTTGTTTGTTCTTTTAGGGCCACACACACCCGCAGCATATGAAAGTTCCCAGGCCAAGGATCGAATCAGAGTTGTAGCTGCTGGCCTACACCACAGCCACAGCAACTTGGGATTGGAGCTGAGTCTGCAACCTACACCACAGCTCACGGCAACACCAGATCCTTAACCCACTGAACGAGACCAGGGATCGAACTCGCATCCTCATGGATACTAGCAGTTTCGTTAACCACTGAGCCACAACGGGATCGAACTCACATCCTCATGGATACTAGCAGTTTCGTTAACCACTGAGCCACAACGGGAACTCCTTAACTTATCATTTTAATGTACATGACACTTCAACCCTATCAAGTAACTAAAAACATCAACTATGTGTTCAGACACTTAGAAAATCTGCTTCCATTTTTTTCTAAATTAAATAATCTCCATCCCAATAACCTTTTCATGCAGAATATTATTTTCAAACTGAACACATCGGTTGACCACTTAGAGCATCTTAAAAATGTCTACATATATTTAAGCCAGTGGAACCCATAACAAAATTCTAACTAATCTCTGACTAGTGACTATCAATACAACTTATTCTCTTAAGTATTCTAATATAGCAATATAGAGTTGAAGGAGTTATCTCCTAATGATCCTCACAGTATCCCACAGGTACAAAAGTAGGCTTCTAGCAGACCTTCTGTGAATTTCAACCACGTTAAAAAGGAACCATAAACTCCCACAACTGCCGCCCCCTTCTTTGTGGGAGCAAGCTCACAAGCCCTTCCTGCTCCCTGCTCCGTGAGTTACCAAGGAAACTGTCACATAAACATACTTAGTAATTGAGAGGTATTCCCTGAAGACCTATTCTTCCATTTGTTTTTTACTAGGTCCTTTTACTGATGCACAGATAAGAAACATAGTAGATTCTCGTCAATGGTTCCCTGAATCCACAGAAAATCCTTACCGTCAGGCAACATGCAGTGACAACAACGTGGGGAAATTTGGTGTGAGCAACGGTCCCTCCTACACGTAACCTGTTACTCATAAGTGCCTGAGATTGTCCGGGAGTCAGATAATGCTTATACACTGAATGTCTTAGAAGCTTCCTAAGAGATCAATCATTCTGAGAAAGATGGAGCCAGGGAAACAGTTATTCTCCAATTACAAAGCCTCAGTGATCTCTTCATCCTCATGAGCTTTCATTACCCTCTTCTTCCTCCCATACCAAAGTCCCAGCTTCCTTGAAGTCCAGGCTCCAGTATAGGACATTAGCCATTCATGCCCCCATTTAATTCCACATGGCACACACAGGAAGGGGAGTTTTAGATACCAAAGTTAGAGTAAGAGGGGGTAGAAAAATGTCTCACAGTTGTCTGGGCTTCAAACTGGGTATCTGAAAACCAGCAAGAATTTATATACTGCAAAGGTGAATCTACTACCAACATATCTCCTATTTCTTATATTAATTGAAATAGTGTCTGGGAATTCTCACTATGGCTCAACAGGTTAAGAATCTGACTAGTAGCGGAGTTCCTGTTGTGGCTCAGTGGTTAATGAATCCGACTAGCAACCATGAGGTTGCGGGTTCGATTCCTGGCACCACTTAGTGGGTTAAGGATCCAGCATTGCCGTGAGCTGTTGTGTAGGTTGCAGATGCGGCTTGGATCCCGCGTTGCTGTGGCTGTGGCGTAAGCCGGCGGCTGCAGCTCCAATTGGACCCTTAGCCTGCGAACCTCCATATGCCGCAAGTGCGGCCCTAGAAAAAGCAAAAAGACAAAAAAAAAAAAGAATCTGACTAGTAGCCATGAGGATGCAGGTTTGACCCCTCGCCTCGCTCAGTTGGTTAAATGATCAGGCATTGCTATGAGCTGCAGCTCAGATCTGGCATTGCTGTGTCTGTCGTGTAGGTAACAGCTGCAGCTCTGATTTGTCCCTTAACATGAAGGATCTTCCATATGCTACAGGTGCGAACCTAAAATGACAAAAAAAAAAAGTTTCTGTATCTTCCTTAGCTGAAAGTTCACTTAAAAAACACTTCTCATAAAGCCTGGCTCTGGAAGATAATATAGGTAGAGGTAGGAATGAAGAAAATCGTGCCAACATAAGTTAAATTGTAAATTATAATATTCGTTTATCCACATTCAAGAACAGTTTTATTTTTTTATCATAGACAGTTTTGAATGTATACAAAAGCTGAGAAAATAGTATAATTCCTGTATATACAACACCTCATTTCAACAATTATCGAGCCAAATTTTTTTGAAACAAGTCCCAATTCTTGTATCATTTTATTCATAAATTGTCGGTATGTACCTCTAAAAACATCATAGGAACATGGCTTTTAAAAAAAACTTAACTACAATAACATCATCCAAAAAATTTGCAATAATTTGTTAGTACCGTCAAATGTCCAATTAGTCTTCAAAATCTCTCCAATCGTGTCATAATTTTTACAATGTTTTTGATCAAATTAGGATCACAATATACTACAATTGGTTCATATAGCTCTTACGATTTCTTGAATCATAAGCTTTCTCCATCTTTTTTCATTACCATTTATTTGTTGAAAGAATGAAAAAAACTGTCCTGTGTATTTGCCCCAGTCTAGATTTTGTTAATTTCATCCCTGTGGTCATGATCAGTGATCCTCTTCCCATAAATCCTTCCGGTAAAACTTGGTCCTCTTCAAGTTCTTTTTCTTTACAAGAATACCTTATAAGTAGTTTATATATCTTCAGTAGAAAGCACTTAATGTCTGAATGTCACTATTTTGTGATGTTACCATGCACTGCAATAATAACTTAGCATTTTTAATTCACTGAGGAGAACTCTAAAAGCCTTAGGCAAATTACAATGTGTATATCCTAGAAATAAGAACTGAGGACTCAAAGACGAATAAGACATGCTCTTGCTCAGTAAAATCTTAAAATTAAGGTGTAACAGGCTTAGAAACCAGCTGTTATAATGCCAGGCAGGTCCTGCCAATGCCAGGTAAGTCTGTAGAGTCAGGTTGTCTCACAGAACAAGGAGCTAAGCAGCAAAGGCAGGCGTCTCAGGTCAAATCAAGACCAAAGAAGTAGTTATGAAGATCACTGGGAGTGTACGGGGAAACCCAGCCCCTCTGGCCATCAACATTCTTATTTTATTTTATTTTATTTTTGCTTTTTAGGGCCACACCCGCAGCATATGGAGGTTCCAAGGCTAGGGGTTTAATTGGAGCTACAGCTGCCAGCCTATACCACAGCCACAACAATGCCAGATCCAAGCCCAGTCTGCGACCTACACCACAGATCATGGCAACGCCAGATCCTTAGGCCAGGTATCGAACCCACAACCTCATGTTCCTAGTCGGATTCATTAACCACTGCACCACGACGGGAACTCCAACATTCCTTTTTTAGCTATACAATGAGAAAGCCAAACTAAAGTTCTCTAAATTCCTTCTACCTCTAAAGCTCTCATAGACTGTGTATATAACCTATAGTATAGCCAAAGTACTCACATACTTGTAGCAAAAGGATAATCAGCAAATCAAGTGATAAAATACAAAATAGTTTGCTATTCACTCCTCCAATAAAAGTTTCAGAGGAAGATAAGTCAATGGTTAAGATATTTGAAGAAATTCTGGCTAACTTTGGAATATGATTAATCAAGTTCTTCGCTGAGTTAAATTTAATATTAAAACATGATTTTCCAAGCACTCAGTGGATTGTGGGCAGGAATATAAATTAGAATAATAACCTTTTGAGGAGGAAATTTGGAATATCTGGTAATAATATAAATTTGCATGCATTTACGCCAACATAATTTAAGCAATGAATTCTATCTGAATATCACACAAATATGCAAAGATGATCGTAGCCTTGTGCATAATAGTGGTAAACTGAAAACAATACTACCTATCAACAGAGGATTGATTGTTAAGATAATGATTTGTTACCAAAAAGAATAAGCTGCTTTTCTAACTGCTTATATAAACATCAGTGCACAATTTGAAGTGAAATTAAGTTATTATACTGAATGTCCTAATTCTGAATTCTTGTTTTTAGAAGCATCTTTCTACTTGCATATCTATATGTATGTATGAATGTATGTATGCATAGTCATGTTTTTTAGCAAAAAAAAAGTCGGGAAGTATAAAACCAAAGTTTTACCAGTATTTATTTTTAGAAAATGAGAGATTTTCACATACTACTCTTCCTATAATATTTGAATGCTTTACATATATGTGTTGCTTTTCAAATTAGAAAGAGGGTAAACATTTTTTCTAAGAAATGCTTTTCTTTTCCCAGATACATTTACCTGTCCCCTCTCTTCCAGCCTGCTGCTCTGAGTCCCTCATCTGCTTAAGACAGAAGCAGGCTCTGTCTTACCACAAATTCTAAACAAGTACATAATAAAATCCTTGCTTGACTTGCATGCTCCTCTGGTTTCTGCCCTGTTTCCCTCCTTCTCCTCACAAACACATCCAGTTCTGAGGTCACTCACATAGCTGTCCTACACCACCCCCTTTCACTTTTCAACCCAGCATCTTGGGGTTCCTATCCCCATCACTCCACTGAAATTCCCTTAATTAAAGTCATCAGTGGTCTTCTGATTGTCAAATAGTGAGGGCCATGCTGAATCCTACTTTCAACACTGTATTCTCAAGCCTTTCATGAATTTCACCCCTGAGGTTCTGTGATGCCATCCTCTTGGCATAATCTCCACATCTGTGGGAGCACACTGATTCTCCTCCCATGAATCCTCTTGTTTGAGTTGCTCCCCAAATAGTCTTTCCTCTCCTCTTCTCTCTTGATTCCATCCTCTCTCATACTTGGATCTAGCTTCCATGCTCTCTCTTAAGTATCTTCCACATCTCCCTCTCCATCCCTCAAGCCCAGTCACCAATATGCCTGTGTCCCCACTCATAAAGTAAACACACACTCCTTCTATGCCCTCTGTTCTCCCCACCATGCCTTTTCGATCTTTCTTCTTTATTTTAAAGCCAAGGTTCTTGAAAGGAGGAAACAATACTTGCTTTTTAATCACCATCCATTCATTCTTCAGCCCAAAGGTGGATTTAATAAACAGCAAATGAAGCTGTATTGCAGGGCCCTTCATTGAATGAAACCCTTCTAAGGCCTTCTATAAGGTTGTGAATTCACAATTGTGTGGGGTTTTCTTATAAAAAGACCCCAAATTGTACAGCAGAAGGCCACACACAATTTGGATCCATTCCTGACTCAGCACATTACAAATGGGCTTCTAATATAACCATTCTCTGACATTACTGTGACAAAGATCACAATTTAATACCTCATTGATAAATCCATAGGTAATTCTTAGTCTGTTTGACCTCTTTGTGATTTTGTTGCAGTTAACCATCCTCTCCTTAAAACTGCCCTATCATTTCAGCTTCCATCCTTCCCTGGGTCTTTAGACGTCACTTGCCTCTTCTCATTTCCCTTCTGCCCCCTCCTACATTGAATTAATCAGTAATCCTATTAAGTACACCTCTGAAATTTTCCTCTTCTATTCACTCTCACCTTCATGCAGGCTTGCTCTCAGCTTCTACTCTCATAAGAGCAGTCCCAATAGTCATGTCATCTCTCTGCATTCACCCACCCCCATGATTAAAATCCTTAAAAGTGGCCCAAACCTTGAGGATGAAATCCAAACCCTTTTTTGGGTATAGAGTCTCCCATGGCATGTTCTTTCCTCCTCTAGCTTTATCTCAAAACATGGCTCAATTGCTACGCTAAGCTCCAGCCAAAACACTTGCTGTTTCCAGAAGGCACATGTGTGCTTTGTACCTACTGCTTCCTGTACCTAAAGAGCAATTTCTCGTTCCCTCCTATCCACCTTTGTCATCCTATCTAATTCCCTCTCAACATTTAATACTCAGCCTCAGAATCACTCCATGACTACCCTCTTTTAAATTAAGTTGGTACTACTTATCTCTGCTACACCAACATCCCATTTTCTATTACAGGATTTATCATACCACATTGTAATGGTTGATTTAGTCATTCCCCATTTAGAAAGAATCCCTTAAGAACAGGGAATATGCTTAACTCATCCTGTATATTCAGCACCAAAAATAATGCCTGGCCAGTAGGCTCCTGACAGGTGTTTGTGGAATAAATGAGTAAATAAATTAATGAATGTTTAATATACTGCAATAGAATTCATCTGGGAATCTTTTCCTCTGTTTTTCTGCCTAAAGCTTCTTTTAAAATTTAATCATAAGTGGAATATGCTGTTCTCTGTCTCAGATGAAGCTACTAGTTTGATTCTTTTTGAATACTTTATGTTCATAAAATATTTCTTTTCATCATTCTAACCAACATGTATTCAGTGCCACATGGTACATGTATTAGGGTCCTTGGGATTCTATGAAGAATCAGACAACGAAGGATATTTTTACCAGTCAGGTTAATATTGTCTGTGATTATCAGCCACACTCTCAAGTGTGAAGAAAATTTATTCATGTGAAAGGAATCAGAGGTAGCACAAGTAAGTGAAATACCCACGGAGACAAAATTTCAACAAATAGCATTACAAAAATTGACAGTGAACAAAAAATTTAGGGTACTGGAGTAAAAGATCTGAAAGCCTGAATTCCTGACCTCTGAACTTCCGTTGTTTTTTAATCTAGAAATTTAAAAGATAATTCTTTAGCCTGCAGTTGATTTCACACCTTCCCACCTCAATGTCTAGGACACCCTGAAAAGCATCACAGACCAGAGATATTCCAGGAGATGGGATAGAAAGGCAAAAGTAAAGACACATTTGATTCTAGGAATGTTAACAGAGTATATATTATAAATAGGAAACATAGATGGGGTGAGGAATATTTGAATCATGCTCCAAAATGAAGCAGACAGCTGAGGAAAATTCTCTTCCTTCTCTACCACTATGAAATAAAATTATGACTATGAAGATTTGCAGCAGAGGTGGTTTTGGAGTGTTTTGCTCTCTAATGTTCAGTTTCTTGTTTTCTCTTTTTCAGAGGGGGCCTCTGGTTCGTAAAGAAACTGTATCTCTACGGAACACAGATTGGTCCACATTGGAGTCCAGAAAAAAGGAAAAGAAACAAGTAAGGGCTGTGTGCTAGCACTTACTCTGCATTCTTCCAGGTTTGGGACTCAAAGAAGAAAATTAAGAGAACTTGTAGAGATTCTTGTAGGTTGGCCTGCCTAATTAACTTGAATAGGAAAAAAGCCAAGATTTCGGAAGTGACACTCTGATCTAGACTAAATATGATTCATTTTAAGAAAATTCTACTAAAGAACTACATCTACATATAGTCACTTATGCCTCCAACACATACTTACTAAACGCTTACTCTGAACCAGGCACTAACTTCAGCACTGGGAATACAGGATAGGCAAAATATACAAACACCCAATCTTTATTGAGCTTATATTGTAATGCAAGCTGCCTGGCAATCAGCAAAATAAAAAAAATTTATAAAGTGCCAGAAGAGAGAAGTTCTATGAAGAAAAATAATGCAGAGAGAGTGGATGGGAAAGGCTGGGCAGAGATGGTCATTTAAATAAAGTTGGTGCTATAAGGCTTCACAGAGAAGATCACATTTGTCCAAGACCTGGAGGAGATCAGGGAATGAACCATGGGAATGTCTGGGAAAACAGGGGATGACCCTGGGGGTATTTGGGAGATTAACTTTCCAGGAAAAGAGAACAACCAGCGTCAATCTCCTGAGAAAGTAAAATTTTATGACTCATTTGGCTGGGGTCCAATGAATGAAGGTGAAATAACAGAAGGCTAGAGAGCCAGGTTAAGGGTAAATCACATAGGGTCTTGTAGACCAGAGGCGGGTGTCACCTTTCACTGTGAATGAGATGGGAAACCACTGAAGGATTTCCAGCAAAGGAGTGGCATGACCTGATTTGAGTTTTAAGCAGCATGTGCAGGTTGTGTGTACACATGCTCCAGAGTATATCTCAAGCAACAAAGGTGTTACTCAAAAAACTCCTACTGCGTTTTTTTAAATCAAATAGTCTTTCATCAATTGGAGGATGG
Source organism: Catagonus wagneri (assembly GCA_004024745.2). Taxonomy (NCBI): domain Eukaryota; kingdom Metazoa; phylum Chordata; class Mammalia; order Artiodactyla; family Tayassuidae; genus Catagonus; species Catagonus wagneri. The sequence continues at coordinate 1,070,634 of PVHT020000237.1, read as the reverse complement.
CTATTTAAATTAAATCATTTCACAAATGGAGATGTCACTGTAAAATTCGGAAAATGAGTCACTCCAAGGGCAAATATCCAGATTCCTTTAACAACAAATGGGTCATCTGCCTATTAACCCTAAAAATTGATGGAACAATGGTAAATGGAATGGCTTCCCTAATTTCTCTTTCTGATCTTTGTTAATATGTAGAAATGCAGTTGATTTTCTGTGTGTGGATTTTGTATCCTACAACTTTACCAAATCTATTGATGAGCTGTTACAGTTTTCTGGCAGTATCTTCAGGATTTTCGAGGTATAGTATCATGTCATCTGCAAACAGTGATAGTTTTACATCTTTTCCAATTTGGATTCCTTTTTATTTCTTTTTCTTCTCTGATTGCCATGGCTAGGACCTCCTTGACTATTAGTGACATTAAAGAATTATTGTTAGTTTTTTAACCTTACAATTCTTTTAAAAAGTCATTATCTTTTAGAGCTAAATACTAAAATGTTTATAGGTTAAATGTTTATAGGTTAATGGGAATATCTGGGATTTGCTACAAAATAATCTGGTTGGTGGGAGTGGTAGGAAATAGATAAAATGTACTGGGTCACTTGTTAATTGTAGAAGCTGAGTGACAGTTACACAAGGGTTCAGTTTGCTATTATCTTTGCTTTGATACCTGTTTAAAATTGTCCATAGTATAAAACTTAAAAAATAGAATAGGTTAGATCATTCTATGAAATGAAAAACAACCTAGTTCTAAGTAAATAAATGATGGGCACTTTAAATATGAAGTAAGGACATCTAAAGAAAATCTCCATCAATTCATATTTGTGATGATCAAGGCTTTCTATGCCTATTTTTAAACATTTGAGTTGTGTAAAAGGCACTGGGCTGGGAGAGCAGAATCAGGCATTCTGGGTTTCTTTTTGCCAATAACTGACTTTCTGAGCCTGAGTTAGTGAACATAAGGACCATACACTTCTGTCACTTTCTCTAAAACAATGGAGTCATATCAGATGATCACAAAGGTTTCTTCCAAATCTAAGACAATCTTTGTGATGGATGATTTGCATTAATTCTTATTTTAGTGACTGCCTGGAAGCAAACATATGCTACTAAAGGATTAAAAAATTGTACCAAACCAGAATCCTGAGAGATCCTAAAGCTGCAAGAAAATTAGGCGATTCCATTATTTTCACTCCACACTCTTCTTATCATAAGCTAAATAATAAAATGTAGAGAATAATCTCTTTAGCAGAAGTCTGAAAACTTTTTCTGTAAAGGGCCAAACAGAAAATACTTTGGGCTTTGCTACCCATAAGTTTATTGTGACTTCTCAGCTCTGCTGTTGTAATGCAAAAGTGGCATATGAAATATATAAATGAATGAGAGAACAAAAATATTACTTATGGAGTTCCCGTCACGGCGCAGTGGAAATGAATCCAACTAGGAACCATGAGGTTATGGTTCAATCCCTGGCCTTGCTCAGTGGGTTAAGGATCTGGCGTTGCCGTGAACTGTGGTGTAGGTCGCAGACTCGGCTCCGATCCCATGTTGCTGTGGCTGTGGTGTAGGCCAGCAGCTGTAGCTCCCATACGACCCCTAGGCTGGGAACCTCCATATGCCAAGGGTGTGGCCCTAAAAAAAAGCAAGAAAAAAAATGTTATTTATAAACCAAGCATAGGCAGCATTTATCCCACATGGTAGAGTTTGCTGATACTGGCTATTTAATATAAATGGATATTATTATAAGAATCTTAATATAATAATAGCACAGAGACAGTAAGCAGATATTCATCTGCTTCACATTTAATGCTCATTTTCCTGTAACCTCTCAGTGACTAATAATGAGATCTAATGCCGTTTACTTTTACATCCTATGTCTAGTCTCTTCTCATCATTCCACTGCTTTTACTCCTGTGGGAGCCTCAATATCTCTTACTTGGATTACTTCAGTATGCTTCAGTTTTGCCCTGTTGCAATCCATTCTCTACCCAGCAGCCAGAAAGATTGTTTGAATGAAGGAATTAGATAATTTCAATATTCTGCTTAAAGCACTTCATGATTTCTGGGAGCCTTCACCATGGCTTCTCAGGCCCTCCTGGTCTGCCCTTTCTCCAGCTTCATCCCTGGTCACTCTTCCTCTCACTCTCGGTGCTCCAAACTTTCCTTCTTTGCCTTGAATCCACTAAACTCATTCTTATCTCAGGGTGTCTGCATTTATTAGACTCTCTGGCTGGACTGCCTCTTTTAGAGCTCAACCTTAAGGCCCTGGTGCCACTCTGTCTACTACTTCCTGTTATGCAATTCCCTGTGCCTCTTTTGAGGTTGTCCTGCTCTTGCTATATTTTTTAGGAAATTTTTTTTTTTTTTGTCTTATCTAGGGCCGCACCCGTAGCATATGGAGGTTCCCAGGCTAGGGGTCTAACAGGAGCTGTAGCTGCTGGCCTACGACACAGCCACGGCAACGCGGGATCCGAGCAGCGTCTGCAACCTACACCACAGCTCACGGCAATGCCAGATCCTTAACCCACTGAGCAAGGCCAGGGATTGAACCCGCAACCTCATGATTCCTAGTCGGATTCATTAACCATTGAGCCACAACAGGAACTCCGGAAATTTCATTTCTTAAGGGAGAGAAAAGTAGCATCTGAAATTCTGTGAAGCAAGACTGAAAAATATTTAGCTTTTCTTTTCCCCTCCTCTTAAAAGGAATCATGGCTATTGCCAAACACTGGGCAATAGAGAGAAAGAAAGAACCAAAGGATAGATAATCTAAAAAATGGACAACTGGCCTCTGAATGATGAAAGTGGATTTAAGACTCTGTGGCATCTGATATCACATGGGTCTTCAAACTGAACAACTAATTATTGAACAGCTAGAAATGAATTCTCTGTCTCTTCCCAGACCTTATAAGCAGCAGGCAAACGTTTCCAAATTCAAAACTGCATTTTGTCTTATTTATCCTCCAAAAATAAGCCTTTCTTGCCCCTCCTAAATGGAAGAATATCAATATATACAAAAGTGAAATGTCATTCTGATGTCTCCACAGGGGACCCATGGAGACTGTGGTTGAACAGTTCAAACCCATGTAGGAAAGAGCCTCTCCCATGCTTTAGTATCATGGAGGCAAAGCCCTTCTCCCACTCCTTAGCTTCTTCCCATTCACAGTTCTCCAGACCAAAGCAATGTCCTTCCACCCACAAATTTTACACACGTACACACACGTATGCTTGCATGAATTTTCTCACATAGCATGACACAACTGGAGTTATTCATAGCCACAGAAAACTAGACCTGGGCGTGTTGCCAAGATTCCCATTCATCAAAATGGTAACATAAGGGTGCTAGGTTAAACCTCTTGCTCATAGTTCACCTACTGGAGATCATGGATCCTTTGAGAATCTGATGAAAGCTGTGTATCTTGTCCTCATAAGGTATCTGTAATTATGCACACATACATACACACATACGCAATCACACAAAATATAATTCCACAGTGTCCACAAACCTCCCTGAGGCCCGAAGACCCCCAGCTTTAGAATCGTGAATCCCAAATTTAAGAAGAAATTGTTCCAGCTGTGTGAAGAAATCAGTATCAGGCCATAATCTGGTGTCTTCCTTAAGTAATCAACCCCATCATTTTTTTTCTTAAATTTCATTCTAGACGTTAGCTATTTAGATACTCTCTTTATCTCATTCTTCACCTTTCCTGTGTCTCTCAATACCCACATACATATTTTTCTAACTGACTTTCTCCACCTCCGTGTCTCTCTGTGTTCTCAATGTCTTAATCTCTTTTGCAATGTTTGTCTCTACCTGTATCTCTCTTTCCTTCTCTGTTTCTCTGTCTCTGTCTGTCTGTCTGTCTGTCTCTCTCTCTCTCTCACACACACACACACACACACACACAAAGATAAATGTCTTGTGCAGGTTCTATAATAAGTCTGATTTAAGAATATGACGTTGGAGGGAGTGGGACAGATGGGGAGTGTGGGGTTAGTAGATGCAAACTATTACATACAGAATGGATAAGCAATGAGGTCTTACTAACAACACAAGGAACTATACCTAATCTATTGGGATAGAGCATGATGGAAGATGAGAAAAATAATATGTATATATACATGACCGGGTCACTTATCTGTACAGCAGAAATCGCCACAACATTGCAAATCAAGCATACTTTAATAAAAATGTTTTAATTTTTTTAAAAAAGGAATATGCTATTTGTTTTAACACCACAGCCTGCATCTCCAGAATTGTTCCACTCTGTACTCATTCAATCATTTCTAATTTTCCCAGCTCATTTACATTCTTTCTATTGTTTCACTTATGCTGAATAACAATCACTCTATCTCAACTGTCATGGTTTAGTGAACATAAAAGTTCTGACTGTAAAAGTTATTAAAAAAAAAATTACCTTTGTCCTTCACACTGCAGCATGGTATGGCATGCTTCTGTGCACTGACTGCTGTTGGAATCCCCAATCATATTTCAACGTATCTACCTAAAAGTGACACATACAATAATATTTTCTAACTGAATCAGACTTCCTACACTGATTTATTTTCTTTCCCCAGCAGTGATACTTCACTGTGTGGTTATGCATGTGGAACTGTACCTTGCACATTTCTATATAAAATACAAAAAGAACCCGCTCATGTGCACACATGCACAGAAACACACAGAGACTTGTAATAAGTTTATAGCAGGAGGGGATTAGAGTGAGCTGAATGATGACTATGGAGAAGGAATTTTTGATTCCAGTTGACTAAATCAACATAAAGCATAGGAACTCACCTGAGAACTGGATCAAATGTTATCGTTTTAAAGAATAATGCCATTCTTTTTCTCTCTTTCCTCACTCTGTATGTCTACAGGTACACAGTTCCTCTCATCCATAATCTGCATGTGCAATCACCCAGTTGTAATTGCGATTTGACTGTTACTAAGCCAATACAGTTATATGTCTCATTTTTCTGTATTCATTGGAACCACACCATTAGATAGCTATTATTTCCCTATCTTAGGATGGTGATAAAGACATAGGATGACCATGACTTGGCAGTGGCTGTATTCCTCTACCTATAGCATCAACTCCTGTTAAGCAGCCTCTTTCCTTGGCTAAAGCTCTCCACGTATTCTGGGAACCATTTCTTCCAGTTGCCCCCTCAAGCCTAAGGGAGGTGAGGGAGCTTCTAATTTTGCTAGTCCTAGATGCTTCCTCATTCCTTGTTGACTCTCTCAACCCTGCCTGTTTCTCTTCATTAATAACTAGCCCCTTCATAAAACTCTCATTAACCAAGTCAAAGAAGCACAGGCTTAATTCAGCAGCACAAACGTAAACACTAAGAAAGATATTACCATTAACTAAAAGATGGATAGAGAAGACAGAGAGGAAGGAGGGAAAGTGAGGAAGAACCCTAATTTTATCACACTGCCTCCAGGAAGGAGTCAATGGAGACCACGCAAAACCAGGCATTAAAGCTCTTTTATAAAGTTTTAGTTAGAATGATCATTTCTTGAACAACAAATACAGATGTACAAAACAAAGCTAGACGAAACAGGCAATTTAGTGAAGTTTTTAAAATGGAATGAGTGACTTAAGACAAAACTAAGACCAAACTTATCTGCCATATGACAATGTACTAAACTTGGCAGCATAAAACAATGTTTATACTGAATCACAAAACCTTCTGTTGGCCTGTGAAAATCACACGGCCAGCTCAGATTCAGGGGTGGGGAAGTGACTTTACTGACAAAAACTGCAGAGTCCCATTGCAGATTTTATGGCTAGCGTCAGAGGGCAACAGTTAGGACCACAGCTCCATTAATCAGAGGCTTTACTCACTCACCAAATGGCTTTCCAAAAGCCTGGCAATAATATTCCTTTACCTCAACAACATAACAGCAGTTGTTGCACTACACATGCTGTTCTTTGGGAATCATACGGTGTTTTTTTTATAGGCTTTTTTTTCTAATCTTTTCTTTTGCTCTTTTATTGTCAGGTATATCTTTAAGAATTTTATCTTTTCACTGATTTCTGAATATTATTTGTGCCTATCTATACCACTCAATTCTCTTATGTTTTAAGTAAGTTTTCAGCATGGATTTTCCAAGCATATGTTTACATCATCAAAGAGAATTTGATACCTCCTTTCCAACTTTTTAAATCTCAAGTCCAATACTGTATCCTCTAATATAATTGTGTACACTACTATCCCCAGAATATTGTTAAATAATAGTGATATTTGTAGACATACTATCTTTATTGCTGACTTCAATAAAAATGCTCCTAATGTTTCTTAATTTAAAACATGCTGGTTTGAGGATGAGAAGGACCTATTTTATCTTTGTAAAGACTTTAAAAATCTTTCATACCCAGTAGTCTAGTGGTTCTTTAGCTATAGGACTATATGTCGTGGTTTTGAATGATTCATAGATAGCAATTATTAGCAAAAATAATTGGAAAATAACCTGCTTATTGAACTTGACCCTAAGAAAATAATCTCAACTGTATGAAAGCATTTTATGCAAATATTTCAGTACTGTGTATATTACAGCAAGACAATCTAGAGCCATCAACTAGAGGTATGATTCAGTGAATCAATGTTAATGGTGCCACCAATTAGATGGAATATGACACAATCATTGAGACATACATTTAAGAAATATGTAATAACATTAAATAAAAAATATGAAGTACATTGTTAAGCATAAAAATGCAAAAATACATATAGAAAAAACCTGTGAAAAATCATGTCACTTTAACAGAACCATAACGTTTAATTTTTTTCTACTTCTCTGTGATTTAAAACTTTTCTTTAATAAAAATTTACTGCTTTTATACTAGAAAGTGACCGGTAAAATTTATTGAATGCAGGGGATTTGGTATCTACAAGAAGGTCAAGCATAAACTATCCCAGCACTTTGAAGTTACTTTGGTTTTTGATTCAAGCAAAATAAGTGTAACCAATTGTTGACAAACAATATATTTCGTTAATCATCAGTTAATAAGTTGGGCTCATTTTCTTTTTCTTCAAAATTAGTTGGCAGGAGCTGCAATAGAATTAGTCATACTAACATACAAATCAGATATTTTGGCCACTCATATACTCAGCTGGAGAACAAGACTATAGAGAAGGTGATTCTTTTACCACAGCAACCAAAGCAACAAAGTGAGTACCTGGTTGTGTCATTCGATTGTAGGGAGAAGAGTGCTTTCAAGTCTTCACATTTACATTTTATTCTCCAAATGCATGATCTAACCTCCACTTATTCTGCCTTTTCTTCTCCCTTCCCCACCCTCACACTTTATAAATAAGCTTCATATTTCTGCCCTGATTCACAGTCAGGGGCAGTTAATCATGGCAAGGGAAACGGTGGTGTGAGAAAGACTCAAAACTCACCTAAAGAAGGCAGTGATTTGAGCTCCATCCGCGTTTACAAAACTCACCTAAAGAAGGCACTGATTTGAGCTCCATCTGCGTTTACCATTGTTCGAGCTTCAGAATTCCAGACAGAGCCAGTGGCACCTCTCACCCTCTATTTGAGTCCACTCTTTCTTCTATTGTCCTCTCTGGGTTTTATTTCCTTTGTAACAGGTTACACCTACACAATGAAAATAAAAAATAATTATTCAATCAAGATAGCCTGCTCAAGGGTCTGTCACCCTTCATATTTGTGTCTGTCACTTTTGTCTTTGATACCAAAATCTTCCAAGTTTTTCTCTGATAAAAACATCTAGGTCTTATACTCCAGTTCCCATTTTCACATTGCTCTAAATATTGGCAGCTTGCCTTTGCATTAGCTTTCAACTGAATACATTTATAAATTAGCCAGTGCTTTTCATATTAACAATCTGACAGCTCTGTGTGTAATATCTTGATGACATGAATAGCATTTTGATTTGATACTGATGAACAAATCTATACCACAGGTGGATTTCCAGATGTACTGTTTCAGCAACATCACCAGCCATGAAGTTACTGGTCTGACTGACTGTCAGGAGAATTCAGCCATAGACCCAGGCAGGACTTTAGGATACTTGATGATTATCAACTATTTAATGAAAACTTAAAACAATTTAAATGCCACTTTAACATACTTTCATATTCTTACTTTATTTTTCAAATGACCTTGAGAGTGAGATATTATCGTTGCTAATAACAGATGAGCACCAAAGAACCTGAGGTGGAAAGATGCTGAGTAGCTGCTTTTCAAAGTCAGTCAGTTAACAAATGGCAGAGAGATATTGTTTAATCAAATTCTTATTATAGTGGATGGGCAACAACACCTGCTCCTGTAAAGTAAACCTATTAAATTTTAATAGGAACATTATGATCCCACTACTGTATTTATGCTGAAGGAAGGCTACTAACTGGTTTACCATTAACATTTTATTCATTCTTCTAATCTATCTTGTATATGCGTTGTTTTTGCACAATTGAAACCAAACTATATGCATTATCTATTTTTAATTCAAATTATAATGGGCCTTTTGCAAACACCATTTTAAATGTCTCCATAATTGTTCATCTCAATTCATTTAACTATCTCCTTACTGTTAATCATTTAAGCCTTGCTGTTAATCATATAAATGCATGTGTGTGTTTCCAGGATCATTCTTATGCATAAAGCCTTTCACCTTGTTTCCTTAGATAAATTTCTATAACTATTTTTTCATTTTTTAAATTTTTTTATTTTTTTATTTTTATTTTTTGGTCTTTTTGCCTTTTCTAGGGCCACACTCGCGGCATATGGAGGTTCCCAGGCTAGGGCTCTAATCGAATATGTAGCCACCAGCCTAAGCCACAGCCACAGAACACAGAATCCGAGCCGCGTCTGCAGCCTACACCACAACTCACGGCAATGCCAGATCCTTAACCCACTGAGCAAGGCCAGGGATCAAACCCGCAACCTCACGGTTTTTAGTTGGATTCGTTAACCACTGAGCCACGATGGGAACTCCTATAACTATTTTTTTAGATACTCAGTACACTTCAGAAAACTGCTTTCCAAAGGGCTGCATGATTTACACTCCCATGGCAGTTTATGAAAAAAATACTCTTATAAGCATTGTTATTCACATTTTTAAAATTTAGATAAACCTACAATGCAAACATATTTTGATGTTTTAACTGATACTTTACTTGTGACTTATTTTCCCATACTCATACAGCCATTCTGCCATTTGTATTTTCACTGTTATAAACTGTTTGTCAATTACTAACTTTTTTGAAATCTTAGTCTAAAGTGCACCATTTATACAAGTGTGCCTTTACAAGTTTTATTTATTAAACATTTTAGCCCTTTCTCTGTAATATGTATCAAAAATATTTTCCAAATTCATAGTCTACTTAATAAATTGGACTTTTAATTTTGAGCAACCAGCTTTCTTAAAAAAAAAAATTTCATCATAGTGAAATCTACTACTATTACCAATGTAATTTCTTTGTTTCTCAAAATAGAAGATGTCCATGCAGAGGTTTTATAAATTTTTTCTTACATCTTTCTGGCCTTTTATGGTTTCGAGTTTTATTAAACCTGTTTCTTTAAATTTTCATTGAATATATTCTAGTGCTATTGAAAAAAACTTGCACTGGTTAATTATTTAATAATTGATATTAATTAATCAACAGTCTTAGTATGATTTATCCACGTCTTTCTTTGATTTCTGATATTTAATCATCATTTAATCATCTTCTAAATAGGAGTCTCTTCTGGTCCATTTACTTTGTCATTTTTGTTTAGCATAATGCCATTTTTATGGTTTAACTTATTACAGCATACAAAGAATTTAATATCTGAAAATCTATTCGGTTTAATTCTTTTATCTCTAAGCATTCTTCTACTTTTTTTTCAACCATGCCCAGAACATACAGAAGTTCCCAGGCCTGGAACCAAACCTGTGCCACAGCAGTCACCTAAGCCACAGCAGTGACAATGCCAGATTTAACCCACTGAGCTGCCAGGGAACTCCCAGTTCCAGATATTTTTATCTGTTCATACTTTATGGAAAATGTTCATTCCACATTTTTTTACACTTTCAAGTTCTAAGAAAACCCCGCCAAAATAAATCAATTTGTGAATTACATATTCTTCTCTCTCTGGGAATCCTCTTTGATGTTTCTTGGGAAGTTTTGCAGGATTCTTCAGTAGATATTATTACTAATACCTGTTATTTTTTTCTCAAAAGTATGGGGAAAAAACAGACATACTTTCTATAGGACTCCAGTTTAAGTTTAAATAGTCTTTTACCAGGAAAACAATATGTGAATTTGAAAAATGCAAACATAAAGAACATTGCTTTTTCTCAGTCTCACCTGCTTTTTCTCAGTCTCACCTTATAAATATGACTACTATTAAATATTTTAATTATCTTACCACATTTTCTACGTAACACATGTATGTCTATACACACGTGTGTATTCCATATAGATATTGTATTTTATAAATCTATTATACACATTTTGGAAATACTTAATACACAGTGTTCTCATTTCGGTTTTCTTGTGTTATAATGTGACTCGGGAATTTTTTTCACAATTTATTAAATATATTTCTATTAACTGACATCTGAGTTGTTTTCCTTTCGTTTATTTTTTCTTTTTCATTTAATTATTTCTATTTTTTCCACATATGTAAGAAATTCATAAATTTAAAAGTTTTTTTTTTACATTTTGAAACACTTCATCAATCTACCCTTCAAAGAGGTAGCACCAGTTTTGTACCCCACAAAATAGTGTAGGAAAAACACTCTAGGCTCATATTCTCCACAATAATGTATACTACAGCTATTACATCCACGTATTTTAATTTGCATTTCTTTCATTAGGAGTGAATTTTAGTTTGCTTTTCAAAAGCATATAAGGAATGTGTCATTTCTATCTCTATAAAACTTCATCATGTTCTTCACCAGTATTTCTATGAGTAGTTTATCTAGTTTTTATTAGTAAAGGAAGTTTTACCTGATACAAAATGTATTTTGAGTTTGGCTTTTGATTTTTTTCCTTTTTAGAGTAAATTTTAAAATTTTTAACTGAAATTTAACTATCATTAATTTATACTTTCTGAGTTGTGTCACTGATTGAGGAATGCTGTACTTATAAAAATATTATTCCTTACCATATTATTTTTTATGTAGTTTTACAGTTTCATTTTATTTAACCTATTACTATAGCCATTTCACAGATGATGGAAATAAGCCAGTAATTAGCCTGAAGTCACATAGTTATTAGTGATGAAACCAGAGACTGAATCCATTTTGCTTGGCACCAGAGTTTAATCAATTCATTATGTCCATTCAAGTACCAAGACCAAATATATTTACTCTTACCTTATTATCATCACATTACTCTTTTTTTTTATGTTTTTGAATATTTCATCAGGATTATTTTTTAAATAAACATGAAAACAAACTTCCAAGTTCCTTTCAACACCTAACCACACCGTTGCCCCAAATTTTGATATTCAGTATCAACACACTGGATTTATGTTACTGTGGAAGGACTTGAAATTTCTATAATACTTAATTTTCCTTTCCGATAAAATGGTCTTTACTTTTATTTGTCTTCTTTTTTGCTCTGGATTAAAATTTTCTTTATGTAAGTTCTATAAATTTCTTTATAATTTTTCTATGCATTTTTCCTATTGTAAATGAAATGTTTGATTCTGTTAAGTTTTCCAATTGCTATTTGTACATTAAAATATATTAATTTTTAATATTAATTTTTGTGATACACCTTACTAAATTCCCTCACTATTTGAAGTAGTTTTTCATTACAGTCTCTCCAGTTTTCCATATAAATTATTCCATCATCTGCCAATAACAATAAAGTTCCCTCTTTCATGGCAATATTTGTAGTTTTTTCATTACAATCACCTTTCCTTAGAATTTCCAGAAAACATTAAATATTTCTGGTGCTAGTGAGCATCATTTTCTTGTTTCTGACTTCAGTAAAAATTCTTTAAGTTTTACTAGCTCAGATATTTAAGATCAAGTTTTCCACTGGATCCTATAAATTTGTTTTTTTTATATACATATCTATATATATATATACACAAATATATATATACACAAATATATATACACACACACACATACTCACATGGATACATTTTCAATGATACTTATATCATTTTTAAAATATGCATTTTAAACTCAATACTTTCTCAGTTCTAGCATAAGATAGTATTTTTAGATTGCATGGTTCTCTTATCTACAATCTAAATTTACTTAAAATTGCTACTTTAAAAAACTGTGATCCCTATAAGCTAGTTATACTACTTTAATATTTTTGTAGCATTTCTATATTAAAAATTAATCAAAAGCAGTTGAACAACTCAACTTTGTACTTATTTTTGTCCTTTATCTTAACATTTCTTTTAAAAAAATTAATAAACTATATTAGAGTAAATATTTAACTTCACACATCATGGACAAGAGTTCTCAAGCTGTTCTGATCTTTTTCTTTTTGAAAAAGAGTGGATGGTAAGAAGCCAGAAGACACAAACACAAACTGTTTGAAAGACATACAAACCTCCTGGGGTTTTCTCTCACTGTTAAAGTACTTGGTCCTGTCTTTCAATCACTGTAAGGAAGCTGACCAACAAGTGAAGGGCTCCTTGCTAAAAGGTTAAAAGCTATTGCCAGTCTTATACTAAAGAATGCCTCCAAACATCCAGTGGCTAGAGGACAACAGGATGACTGCCTTCAGGGAAACACCCCAAACTAGTGACTTGTCTTCCTAGGCAGTATTTTTATTACTTCAATTTCCAGGGAGAAAATGTAAAAGATTCCCTTCTTGGATCCGCTGTTTTTTAAATAGCTTTAATTTAAAATAAACAGTATGTCAGAGTGGCATATTTTGGCATAGCTTAATCTAAATTCCTGCAATTTCTATCAATATCTTCCCACAAAAGAAACCTCAGGAGTTCCCTGATGGCCTACTGGTTAAGGACTCCTTGTTGTTACTGCTACGGCTTGGCTATGGCTTAGGTTCAATCTCTGGCCTGGGAACTTCTGCATGCCAGCAGCCAAAAAAGAAAAAGAAAGACCTCAACTAAAAAGCATCATTAAAATGAAATTTTAGGAGTTCCCGTCGTGGCGCAGTGGTTAACGAATCCGACTAGGAACCATGAGGTTGCGGGTTCGTTCCCTGCCCTTGCTCAGTGGGTTAACGATCCGGCGTTGCCGTGAAGCTGTGGTGTAGGTTGCAGACGCGGCTCGGATCCTGCGTTGCTGTGGCTGCGGCGCAGGCCGGTGGCCACAGCTCCGATTAGACCCCTAGCCTGGGAACCTCCACATGCCGTGGGTGCGGCCATAAACCCGCGGCCATAAAATGACAAAAGGCAAAAAAAAAAATGAAATTTTACTATTGTATAACATCAGGTCAAATATTAAACTAAGAATATTAATTGTTTTACATTAGAAATAGTAGCAGTTTTGTGTTGCGGCTTCCCACAGATCTGTCCTAGAAATCAAATTAATCCTCAACAAAAGAGGCAAGAATATAAAATGGGAAAAGATAGTCTTTTCAGCAGGTTGTACTGGAAAAACTGTACAGCTTCGTATAAATCATTGAAACTAGAACACACCCTCACATCACACACAAAAATAAACTCAAAATGGATTAAAGACTTAAACATAAGGCAAGACACCATAAAACTCCTAGAAGGGAACACAGGTGAAACATTCTCTGAGATCAACCGTATAAATGTTTTCTTAGGTCAGTAGAAATAAAAACAACAACAAAAAAAAACCAAAGGGGTCTAATCAAACTTACGAGTTTTGCACAGCAAAAGAAACAAATAAAAAAAAAAAAAAGACAACCTACAGAATGGGGGAAAATAGTTGCAAACTATGCAACTGACAGGAGCTTAACCTCCTAAATATATAAACAACCCCTACAACTCAACAGCAAATAAACAAACAACCCAATTGAAAAATGGGCAGAAGACCTAAGTAGACATTTCTCCACAAAAGACATACATATAGCCAACAAGCACATGAAAAAATACTTAACGTCCCTAATTATTAGAGAAATGCAAATCAAAACTACATTGAGGTACCACCTCACACCAGTCAGAATGGCCATCATTAATAAGTCTACAAACAACAAATGCTGGAGGGGGTGTGGAGAAAAGGGAACCCTCCCCCATTGTTGGTGGGAATGTAAAGTGGTGAAACCACTATGGAAAACAGTATGGATGTACCTTAGGAAACTAAATATAGAACTACCACATGATCCAGCAATCCCACTCCTAGGCATATATCCAGACAAAGCATTCACTGAAAAAGATATATGCATCCGTACATTTATCACAGCAATATTCACAATAGCCAAGATACGGAAACAACCTAAATGTCCAAAGACAGATGAATGGATTAAGAAGATGTGGTACACAAATACAATGGAAAACTACTCAGCCATAAAAGAACAAAATAACACCATTTGCAGCAACACGGATGAAACTAGAGACTTTCTTACTAAGTGAAGTAAGTCAGAAGAAGAAAGACAGATACCATATGATATCACTTATATCTGGGATCTAATATATGGCACAAATAAACTTACCTACTGAAAAACAAACTCATGGACAAAGAGAACAGAGCTGTGGTTGCCAAGAGGGAGGGGGAGTGGTGAGAGGGACTAGGAGTCAATGCAAACCGTTGCATTTGGGGTGGATAAGCAATGAGGTCTTGCTGTATAGTCCAAGGAACTATATCTGATCACTTGTAACGGAACATGACGGAGGATAATGTGAGAAAAAGAATGTATGTATATATGTATAACTGGGTTATTTGCTGTACAGCAGAAATTGACAGAACACTGTAAATCAACTATAAAAAATTATAAAGAAATCAGACACTCTGTGTTCAAATACTGTCTTTGAAAAATTCCTTATCTTACCTGATCTCACCTTCCTTGTCTCTGAAATGGAGATAAGGCTGTTCTGAGACGTAAATGAGATAACATATAGGAAGTAAATGAGATAATAAATAGGAAAGTCTATTGTACATTCTGTTTTTAAAAATGCATTATTATAAAATTTTAAGGATAATTTGTTTTAGAGACGTTTTGAAATTATCTTGCCAAGTGTTTAGCTGTGTTTCTAATGCATTTATTTGTCATTTGTAGTTCTCCTTATCTGATTTCCTAAAGCAATTGTAAGTTTCTATAGTTTTCATCTATGTATTCATTCAACTATTAATTCATTAAATACACATACACACATAAACATTAGCATACACACTGTGAGAAGGAAATAAGGTATTACCCAGTATTATGAACAAAAAATAGCCATGATCCCTGCCCTTGAGCAGCCTACAATCTAGTGGAGAAGGAAGATGTTAATCAAATAATCAAATAAATGTAAAACTGAAATGCAATAATGACACGAATAAGAAGATTTCACCTAACCGGGGAGATCAGGAAGAGCTTTTCTTGGAAAGGGACACAGGAACAAAGATTTATCTGACAGATGAATAGGAATTAATAAAGGAAAATCTGGAAAGAACAATTGTTTGGTCTCGGTCAAGGACCTGAAGATGGAGCATGGACCATACAGAAGAATGACAGCCAGCCAGTGGGTCTGGAATGATGAAAGCTTGAGTGAAGGGATGAAATCGGGTTAAGAGATCACTAAGGACCTTTTAAAAATTCATTTTAGAAAGTGACAGGAAAGAGAAGGAAAATTCACATAATGAATTCAGTTGAGCAAGAAAGGTCTGTAAAGTACTGAAGTTAAAGAAAAATTCAGTGTTATGTCCAGAGAAATCACAAGGCAAAAATAAAAAAACTGGGTTTGCAGGTATGGAAAGGTGAGCTGGAGACAGAGTTCTGGAGGTCAGGAAGCCCACTGAAAAACTGATGAAGAGAATTAGCCTGGGGAGTTGCCTGGGAAGCTTATGCCCTACTTTGTGTCCCCGATGAATGTAGGATTCCCTTAGCCCAGGAGGAGTTTTTAGGGCCACAGAGAAGTCAGAAGACTGCAGAGAAGCACTGCTGTGCTACAACTGCTTTTTATAGACCTTGAGCCAGCACTCAGGCTACATCCAGAGACAGTCCTTAATCCCCAAATCCATCAACTTGGAGAAAACCTTATGGTTTCTCAGAGGTTTCACTTCTTCTTGAATTATGTTTATTTCAGGCACCATACTTGTCCAGCCTAGATGTTCAGACTACAAATTAACTCATTTTTTAAAACATTTACTAGAATAGTGTCTCTCAGTAAATGGTGATATTTTTGAAAAGAAACTAATATATAACTTCTAAAAATGATTGCATTTCATAAACAACAAAAGCAAAAATCAACAGTGGGACTGTAAATATATAATATGATAAATATTGTTGCAATGGCAATCACATTACAATATATAAATGTATGCAAGTAAAATGAAGCCTTAGATTTACGCAGTGTTAACATGTCAAATTTAACTGATAAAAAAAATAAGTAATAAATAAGTTAAAATGACTGCTTTTGCAAGAAGAGAACCACAGAGCAGCCCTGGCAGGGAGCTGCTGAGGAACAGCCTGTGCCATCACTACCTGGGTAATAGTCTTACAGCATGGGCAAGCCAGACTCACACTTCAGTCAAATTACTGGTGACCCGACCCTTTTTTTTTTTTTTTTTTTTTTGCTTTTTAGGGCCACACCCATGGATATAGAAGTTCCCAAGCTAAGGGTCAAATCAAAGCTGCAGCTGATGGCCACAGCCACTGAGCGAGGTCAGGGATTGAACCTGCATTCTCATGGATGCTAGTCCAGTTCATTCCCACTGAGCCACAATGGGAATTCCCACTGGTGACTGATTTACTGTGCATCGTTAGGGGTGCAAAATAAGATCAGTGGTATAGCCTGCTGCCCCTTTATAAGTGACGTGACTAGGATATGACTAGATTAAGGGTGCCTGTAAAACTGAGATGTTTATATTCCCTCTATTCTTTCTAGAAACTACCAAAAATTCTTAAAATATTGAATGTACAAAAATTGTCTTGTTTGTCAGAGAAGTAATTTTAAATTAACCATTAATGTTTCTACCTAACTGACCTCAATATTTAACTTAGAAAATCCTACCTCAGCAAAAGGAAATAAACAGAACCAAGACAGAGGAGGCAAAGAGAAGACCAAAGTAACACACTGAAAAGAAAAAAAAACTCAGAAAATAAGACTTATTGGGGGCACAATATAGCTATACAGAAGAGACTAGTTCAAGTGGACAAATTAAATAATCTAACATGTTAGTGAAGTCACAAGCCATAATTAATGTCTACATTAAAACTGCACAAAACCATGTGCTAATTATGACCAGTATAATCATTCCCATCCAGGTAGACAATCTGTGGTTTTACTTTTTAATTGAAATAGCTGGACATAAAAATTATCTGAAAGAATAATATGATAATTATACAGTAACACGCTTTCATTTGAAATAGGATATTGATCCCTGAGATGATGCACATTTGTTATGCACTAATGCATTTCAACATACCAAAGTGAGACGATAGATCTGGAGTAATTATACAGAAATTGACAGCACATTTATCACTGTGTGCGCTTTTTTCATAGCACTGGCATTTCCATGAATTATGGCATGTCATCTCAGGTGTATACAAATGTTAAATCATTTATGGCAACAATTGATCATTAACTATAGCATATGCTGAGGGTGGCACCTATAAGGCATTCAATTAAAGGGATGAATTTGGTGTTTAGACTGGGCAATTAATTTGACAGGCATACTACAAGTTGTAAAGGGGATTCATATTTCATTCATTTTGTTGTTTCCATCTATAAAATGATACTGGAATGAGATAAATAAGCATACTGGGTATATGAGGTATTTCCCAATCCAGAAATAGCCTATGTTGTAATCTCTGTGTTGGGGAACATCAATTACCTCACCTCTGGGAGGAACAGACCTATCACCCCATCTGCCAAGAGATTTTACTATTCAAGATTCCAAGCAGCTAGTAAAATCAGGTTACTAATTACTCTACAACCAAAGTAAGAAAAAAATAAAATGATGGGGTTTGGGGGAGGAGAGCAACATAAGAAACAGAAATAGGTATATGCAAAGGACAATCAAAGAGAATGGAGAATGATCTAAGAATGAACAGGGGAAAGGAAAAGAGAAATAAATTTGTTAACAAAATGTCACTCAAATATGATTTAATTTGACAAACATTTAAAGAGTATCTACTAAGAGCCAATCAATCACCTTTACCTTCTTTGCCAAAATCTCAGTCTTCACTAAAAGGTGCTTTGACTCATTTCTTCCTTTTTATTTATACCATCACCACTTAAGTTCAAGTACTTGATTTCTTGTTCCAGATTTTTTTAAGGGCTCATACGCATTTGCTGTCTCCCCACTCTTGCATTTTCTATGTATCAATGGCAGATTAATATCTCTAAAACTACCTTTGAAAACATTATTCCTCATTTCAAAAGCTCTCAGTTGCCTACAGAGAAAATTCAACTTGATTCAACTCTTGTACTGCTGGGAACAGTAGTATAAATGGAGATAGTAGCTGTAAACTGGCTCTCAAAAAAAAGAAAAAGCCCTAATTTTTACATTAGCTGATTTCCATGGTGTAAATGCTTTCACCATAGATTTCAAACCACCATCTGATGTCACCAAATCAGCTGAAATTCTAAGATCTGGTAAGGTACAGTGCAAGACTGCCAAAAGGAATAAATTATTCATTTTCTCCTACAAATTGTATGCCAGATGCTTCCCCAAAAATTGTTAGGTTCAAAACAATTGCACACAGTAAATGCATATCATAAATAAAATGAAAATTATAAATCATAATAATATAAAATTACTTATTTTGAAATAAAGAGGGTTTGCAACTTTTATTTTCCCCCACTAAGTGCTGAACAAATACTTAAGAAACAGAAGTGAAAAAGAACCACCTGGAGGGTCATATGTCTCTGCGGAGTTCTAGGTCACATTCATATGCCAAAAAAGTATTTTTGCATACTCAACCCTTCTGAGATCTCTCCCCAAGTGATTCTGGAAATCGTGAACAGTTTCTGGTGTGCTCTGTGAACCAGCCTTCTTGCCTGCCACATAGTTTAGGCCATTTCATTCTTCCCTTGGCCCTGCTCTCTGTGGATCCGGTCCTGTCTCCGCCAAGACCAAAAGCAGGAAATCTGCTGCTGGCACGCTCCAAAAGCACAGCCTTCACACCTACCCTACCAAGGCACTGCAGAGTGCCAGCGCCTGCCAACATCCCCATCAGGCTGCCAGTGCCCTATGTCAAGGACTGACATTTGAGCAGAGGGCAACTGCGCTTAATGTCATCAGTCTTGTTATCTGTACAGAATTCCCTGCCTCTTGTCCTAACAAAAGCTGCTGGCATTGTCTTCTGTCTCCCTGAAATTTTTGGCATGAACAATGCTGATGCTTTGCATTCTCAGTGGTCCAACCCTGTTAATATTTTCTTGGTCTTCACTGCCTCCCTCCCCACAGTGGCTTTTGAAACAAGTCCACAAAACTAGTCAGAAGATGCCTCAGTGGAGGAAGACTTGTTTTCCAGAGTCACCTGTACAACCAATGAGTCTGGCTGTGCCCTTTCATTTGCCCTCGGGTGGAAGTTCACCCAAGCAACGCAAGCAAGGGCTCAAGATTCTGATTTGGCCTGAGGATGGGGACTGGCAAGGCTTTCTGGGATGCTAGAGGGCTGAGGCAGAGATATCATTCAGGGCTCCCGGGCATTGAGTCTTTTTCTGCCCTTTGGTTAGTAGATGGTCACGTAGATGCTGAACCAGTAGAGTCAAATCATGGTAAGTTCTCCCTTATGATTGCTAGCGCAATTTTTTTTTTTTAAATAGAAACATAGGCAGAATATAGAAGAATTTGGCTTATGAATTCTAGTATACATTTCCTGTGTTAAAATGTCATAGCCAACTCTGTAATCCAGACTACAAAGGAAACACCACACGCAAATATACTGCCTTGACTCCTGCTTCCATCAGTATGATTGGCAAAATAAGTCAGGAACAAGCAGCACGTTGGTGTGCGCTCTCCTCCCACCAATCTAACACACAGTTGCTGTGTTAAGACAAGGCAGCAGTGCCCAGCAAAGGCAGATGCTCCAAGTGGATGATCCAAGGCATCAATTCCAAGCATATAAACACAGGCTAAACTACGAGCCAAGTAACAATTTCATAAGCCACCAGCAGAATAACCAGCTCAAGGCCCTATACAGTTCCTTTGAGTTGATTCTGGCCAATGGACAGTGATGGAAAGGACGGGTCATCCCATCTCTGCCAGAGTACTGAGCTGATGAGCAGTCCTCAGCTCTGCCTCTGCTGCGAGGACTGCAGAGGACACACACTGAGATGTTCCTGCTTCTTGGTGTCTCTGTAGAAGAGATGCTGGCCTTTACGTGAGTAAACCAACCTTTCTTAAGCCATTAAGATTTGAGGACTCATTTTTTACAGCATTACATCCTGGTTATCAAATTGTCACCGGCAAAGCCCACTGGGGGTCCCAGGAGAAAATCACATGTAATCTAAGCGATAAGGTCTAACCTCGTCTTTTGCTCTAAGTCCAGCGTCCTTTGCCTGTAGTGGGCCATGACAAGAAACCTCGCAACTAACAGCAAAACAGTTTCCATCACACAAGTGCGACTCCCACCTGCATCCAAGAGGGCGGGGGCGGCAGGCCTCGTGCAGAGATGCTGCCCAGCACTTCAGTCTGAAGAGCCGGGGGCAGAGCGACTACGGCGGGAACTCCACACCTCCCTAAGCAGAGGACGGAAGGGCTAACAAAGGTCAGCAAAACATATAAGGACAAGAGGACCAGCAAGAGAAAATACTCCGTGGAGTCGCACAGGAACGGCATCAGCCGCGGTCTGCCAGTCCCCAGCATGAGCTGACGAGCAGGCACGGTCCTCTCTTTCAGCTCCTGCTCAGACTCAGAAGTTAATCAGACTCAGAAGTTAAATTTCAGGAACTTTCAGGGAGAAGAGAACACTGACTAACTTCTGGCCAAGATTAAGCCAAAGCAGAGGGCATGCAATGGGCAACTGGGAACAGTCCGTGGGCACGAAAACCTTCTCTAGCACAGGAAAGGTGGTTCCTCTACTCAGAACCGGACCTCAGTGGGCGGGGACCACCTGGCAGTCTTGGGGGGACCAGACCCAGTTCTGCTCACACCAGCTCCTCCGGCAACCCAGCCCCTTCCCCGTGCGGAAAGCGTTCCCTCTGGAACGTCGTCACCATCACCGCAAAGCTTGCTAACGATTCCTGGGAAACAGAA
>PVHT020000237.1:977183-1048364 GCA_004024745.2 Catagonus wagneri | reverse complement strand
AGCACAGGAAAGGTGGTTCCTCTACTCAGAACCGGACCTCAGTGGGCGGGGACCACCTGGCAGTCTTGGGGGGACCAGACCCAGTTCTGCTCACACCAGCTCCTCCGGCAACCCAGCCCCTTCCCCGTGCGGAAAGCGTTCCCTCTGGAACGTCGTCACCATCACCGCAAAGCTTGCTAACGATTCCTGGGAAACAGAAATAGAATCTGAGTGACAAAATAAAGTCTAACCTTTTTTTCCCTTTGTGCTTAGTCTAGTTTCACTCGCTCACAGGGGGGCCACAGGCAGAGGCCTCAAATGCAGCTCTCCGACCAGCATTCGGGTGCAAAATGGCTGCGCACCTAAACTGGGTGGGCGTGATCAGAAGTCTTGCGCATGCCCGTCAGCGCAAGATGGCGGCTGCGGGCTGAGTGCAGAGAGGCTGCGCCAGCCGTGGGAGCTGGAGCTTGAGGAGCACAGCTGCGCTCTGCTCTCCAGAGCTCCACCCCCTCCTTATTAAAGCAGCCCTGCCCACTGCCTAGCCAGACGACAGGTGCTCCAGAACACAGCTGGAACCTGTGTTCTTTGATCAAAGAATAAAACTCCTTTGCTTCTGAACTAACTTGATCTTATTCTGTTGGCTTAAATGACAATGGGGAAAAGAACACTAGTTGGAGCCTGTGTCAAAAGGGTTGGTTACAAAATCCACTTTTATAGCAGAAGATCTTGCTAGTCTCTGCCTAATGAACCCATTTCCTTGGCTTTTTTTTTCTTCTTCTTTTTAGGAACGCACCTGCAATATATGGAAATTCCCTGACTAGAGATTAAATCAGAGCTGCACCTGCTGGCCTACACCACAGTCACAGCCACTTGGGATCCAAGTTGAGTCTGCAACCTATACCACCGCTCTCGGCAATGCTGGATCCCCACAAAGCGAGGCCAGGAATCGAACCTGCATCCTCATAGATACTAGTTGGATTCATTTCCACTGTGCCACAATGGCAATTCCCAGCTTGTCTATTCTTTACTTAAGATTCTGTCCCTACTTTCTAGTTGATCCTTTGGATCCACCCTTATTTCTTGGGTCATCTGTACTCAGAGTATGAATTTGACCCTTTGATGAAACCCAGGGACTCAGTGGGTATAAGAAAGAGGAAGATTTCCCGAGGCACTCTGTGCAGACATAGAGAACATTTTTTTAGGGAGTCCTCTTCTATACCTGAACATGACGAGTGAACACTGATTTCAAACCAGAACCTTCATTATATATTTGAAAGGACAACACAGTGTTTCTGTGTAAAAACTGGATTAAAATGACCAACTCTTTGCCAAACTACATTTGACCACTTTTCCAGAGGTAGAAACTCAGGGCATCACACAATACTTATTTCTGTGTAACCACCACTAGAATCAACATTTGTATGATACACAGGATCTAGTGGATACTGTTACTACCCCAGCATTTAGAAACAGGAAATGGAAGCATTCCCACTTCTGCCTAAATGTCATGTATAAATTATACTGGACAGGTACCTGCAATGAGAAGAAAATAATTATGGATCAAAAAAATACCCCTTATGACACTCTCACCATTTGAAAGGCATGTAAAGAATATTTATGAGATATATTAAAGAGCTTATTTTGCTAGTGTCCAACTCTAAATGACGATTTTCAGTGTTCTCTAGAGTATATTTTTATAACAGTATCAATTTATTATAAAGGTCAGTATTTTTTCCTCTTTCAAATTCTTTCAAGTGGATTTTTAAAGTCCATTTTCTGAAGTATTTAAAATTCTAATAAACCACTGCAAAATTACCAGGAAAGCCCTATGGGATTTTTTCCTAAAAACATACCATTTGATGCAACACGAACCTGGGTTACAGTAAAACATCATTAAGAAAAGGTCAGCTCTGAAAAACAAAGAACAAAGACAAAAAAAAAAAAAAAAAAAACATCAGGCATCTTGGAAACACTGGGGTCAACAAAGTTTATTCTATGCAGTCTTTCAGAGTGTAAAGCTAGAAGTTCTTAAGTGTTAGTTTTCCAAGGAGATGAAAACACCCATTTTGTGTTAAAGCTGATCAGGTTTTCTCTCTCTCCTACCATTTTGATGAATAGTCATTTGGTTTGATGTCTTCCTTGGATACTCTCAGATCTCTCAAAACTGACAGATTTTCATTGTCAAAACCACTTCTTGGTGATTGTTTCTTTGCAACCACAAATTCTGTTCTGGCATTTAGTGCTCAAATACAGAGATTTGTTGGATGAATAAATGAGTTTTTCTGGGTCCTAAGACAGGTATAAACATGAAAAATCCTATCAATTAGGTCACTTGTCGGCAAAGCACCCCTAATTGGCTTGATGCTTTTTCCTCTGAGTTCTCCAAACAGATAAGCTACTTTATTAATGAGCAGGCTTGGGTGGAGTTTTCCCCTACATCTCATCTTCAACTTTCTACAAACCATGGGTCAGGGTCAAAGGAAAGAACGTTCTATTTATAGGCTGTGCCTGGGTATAGCCCTCTCTCTCTGCAATGAGCCTGGTTGAATGTGTCCTTTCTTTTTGGCCAGCTTTTCTTTGACGCCACACTTGGTAGATAGTTCCTCTAGGGGGCAGCCTGCCCACCCCAGCACAACTCCAGTTTCTGAGGTCATTGCTTTCTTGTTCTTACTCCTCCCTGGCTTGTTTGCTTTCTCACGGAGAAATGAGATTCCTGTGTGCCCTTAAGAGGAAAGGGGCGATGCTCACATGTTTTGAGAACACAGATCTATTTCTAGCTTGGATTAAAGCTGTCCTGCCTGCAATCCGGCCGAGATCACTATTCATATTGCAGTTTGGACCCAAAGCCCCAGCTAATAACCTAGGATTCCTTGTCCTGGCCTTATCCTTCATGCATGTTTTCTTCCCAGAAGCCCCACAAAAGTAGCAGCTGTTGTACAATAAAGTTTGTATACATCTATAGGATTCTGTCATGTCTCCTTTTTTTAAATGGATTTTATTTCAATTATAGGTGTACATAAATCATCACAAGTCAATTTTATAGATTTTGTGTCATGTCTCTTTTTGTGTAAAAATTCTATTTCCGCAACATTCCCCTTAGCATAGCTTAGATCTGCTTTACTTCTGACAACTGAGAGACACTGCTTCCTATCTACGCAAATCAAAAAAGTTATAAAGAAGCCTAAGAGTTGAAAATCTTACCATTTTGACTGTCCCTTGTTAAAAAGAAAAGAAAAAAAAGGAAAAGGGAATATGAGAAATAAAAATATGATAATTTTAGTATTTATTCATTGTAAATTTTACAATGGATGATAAGACAATTTTTATCTAGTTCAAAAATACAAGAAATATTGCTTTGTCTTTTTTATATATATATATAGGCAGGTCAACATTGTCCATGATGAAAGATCAGCTTGAAGGATACCACTACACCCGTCTCAGCAAGGAGACACAGGGGAATGAATTTTTTTAACCTCTGCTTATGGTACCTTCTGAATGGCCATGGTACCAGTTCCCTACTGTTTCTTAATTGATACCACCTGATGGAGACCAGTTAGTATATAAAATAAAAGGCAATTGCTAAATTACCGTGGCCAGGTGAACCCATGCAGAAAGGTCTTTGTAGACATTTACACTGCAAAGACCCTCTTAGCACTGGAAAACAGATTTGTGTAGAAAGGCTCCTGAACCTACTTTTTTAACCCAGTGTGTTGGCAAAGGGGAATGCACCTAAGCAATGGAGAAAAGAGCAGCAGATTCTCAAGGGGAAATCCTTACAGCAAAATTCTGCCTTTTCCTTCGAGCTGCAGAAGCCAACAGCAATGGTACCTTCCGTCTGTAGCCTGAAATCCACTTCCCTCCTGTCACTTTTTAAAGATACTGCCTATGGAACCCATCCCAGTCCTTTAAGTAGAGATTCGGGAAATAAAATTGGTCTAGTTCATGGAAATTAGATCAGAACACAGATTCTAATCCAGAGTCTGCCACTTATCAGCCATGTTAACACCAGAAAACTGCCTAACCCCCTAAGCTTCAGCCCTTTCATACATAAAATGGGCCCACTTTGGACTAAACTAGCTCTCAGAGCTGCTATAAGGATTAAGGCTGTGATTCTCAAGCTTTAGCGCTTGTTGAAACATAGTTGTCTGAGCCCTAGAGTTTCTGACTTAGTAGGTCTGGGTTGGGGGTGGGCAAGAATTTGCGTTTCTAACAGGTTTCCAAATGCCGCTGACGCTGCTGGTTTGAAGACCATAGGCCGAGAAACAGTGAATTAAAGAAAAAGAGATAGACTCTCTTCTATATAAGACAAACTCCAGCACCAGAGCTTCAAGTCTTATCTTTTGTTGCCTTTCCAAATTTACATCATGCTAAAAAATCCTTGTCCCTGTCCCATGGGCCCAAATTTAGTCAATCTCTCCACAAAGACCAGGAAATACAATTGGGGCATCATGTATTCAGCTAACTCCTAGGCTTTTGACGGAATTCTTTTCATTAAAGTACTTTGGAGAAGACAATTTCCAAAGGGTAATAACTGCAATGAACTTCTATACAGATATGTAATATTCATCTTTTATCTGTCACGTTGACCTGCTCATTGCGGACATTTCCACGATGCTGAATTGTCATTTTCTAAATGTAAAATATAACAGCAGGAAACCAGGTGTGTAGACCAGAACAAACTCACACTCTTGAAATCATTCGCCCATTATTTTAATACATCCAATATGTCTTATTATTTCTTGAGTATTATCTAGATAAAACAAGTAGTTAAATTTAGTTAAATTTTTAACATGATCAGATTTTCAGTGAGTACTATTGTCAACAGAGACTTTTATGATGTATTACAATGTTTAAAAAAAGTGTTATAATGCCATTAACTATAAAGCCACCACTTGTAATTCAAATTAAAAAGTGAAAGGGCCAGAATTTATTTTTCTTCTGATGATGAGCAACATAAATACACACAGACAGTATCTACAAATCGGCAAAAACAGTTGTAATTTATTAAACATCCATGCTGATCTATGTGTTATTTTCTATGCCTTCCAACAATTCTACAAATGTGGTACCTTTGTCCTTATTCTTAAAATAACAAATTAAAATTTAGAGAGGTTAAAAATAGTAATAATAACAAAACAAAGTCAGAAAGGTTGAGTAACTTATTTTTTAACACTGATATACCATATGTTTCATAATATCAAGAATTAATTTGTTGAGTGTTTAATGATTGACTGGATGGCATACAGATGCACCCTCATCTAATCAAGCATTTGGGGCAAAAAAGACTTAATGGATAAATAAGCCATTTTTTTCTCTTATTAAAGTCTATGATGCATGGGCCTGACAACCTGGACTATTATTGAGAAAGAGTTCTGTCATGGTATTATGCTTCCAAGATTTTTCTTTATAACTGGGGGCATTTACATGAAAATAAGACCTTGTTCCCAAAGAGTCTAGCTGTTTACGTATTGCCTCAAGTCATGATTCTCCCTTTGGGTATGACAATTACTTCCATCATAGCCAACTGAGAAATGAAATACAGAAGCAAAATTGTTTCTAAATTAATGGCTTTTAAAAGTTTGCTAGGGAGTTGTCAGACAACTCTAAACATGTTCCATAACAATTTCCAATGTGGAAAAATGGTAAAACTACACTAAAAGGAAAGTAAAGGGAACTACTGTAAATAAATTAAATGTTGCCATCTAGACACGAAACAAATTCATTAATTACGGAAAAAAATTTCAAGTAAGTTTTATGCTAATGACTGTAGTAGATATTGTTTTACACCAGCAAGAGTCTGTTTCCAACCTGGAAAGCTTCTCCAAATGAGATGTTCTTTCACATGAGGTCATTATCACAGGAACCACAGATCCCATGACTAGGCTGATGTGAGATAAAAGTTTGAAAACACAATCCTCTGAGGAATCATAACTGATCAAAGTACACTCGTATGAGCATGCACACACACACACACCCCTTTGTGAGAGAGGCTCCTCTACCTTGCAATTAAAGAGGACTAAGCGTTCTCTGGCTTTTGTAAAGTACCTAGTGTTCAGAGTGGGTAGCATTTAGAAGTTCTCAATTGATATTAACTAGAGAATGGAAATGCTCTTGAAACATTTACAATCATTATGGCTGAATGCATATATACACACACACACACACACACACACACACACACAATGTATATAATATATACACACATATATGCACATATATATGTACAATGTATATGAGCATTGTATGTATGTATGTATATACATACATGTATTATCTAGATAAAACATACATGTATATATATGTGTACACATATACACATGTATACGGACATGTGTATATACGTATTACATACATGTGTATATGTGTGCATACATATATGTATATATATTTATACGTGCACATGTATACATACATGTATATGCATGCATACATATATATGAGCACATATTCCAGAGGTCACTTTGTCGTGATTGGTCCCACCCCAACATGCATACCTTCACACGTTGTTGTTGCTGCAATAATCCTACACATGTTTAATGAATGGAGGGCTGTGAATGCTTTAAAGAGCCAGGAATTAACAAGATAATAGATCAATCAATAGAGTATAAAGAAAATGTGGCTGTTAAAAAACAAAATTGAAGGGATCTGGCTTAACCAAGATTTGATATGTGATCCCTGAACTGTGGTTTAGGCACCCTCTCCTAGACTCCCAGATCAGAGGGTCTAGAAGAACCTGAATGTAGAAAGGACAGAGCCAATATGAGAAGGCACAATGATAATTACTAAATTAATGGAAATGTAGGTGATTAATATATTATGCTTAATAATTATACCAATACTTATAATTTTTAGGAATTTATGATTAATTGTAACAAGTTAAATAATGGCTTATGATGATAAATAAATTATGCAAAAATCAGAATGGAATTCTGAAAGTATGACTGGCATACATAAAAACCAAAGGAGTAAATTTCAAGCTGAGCCCCAGCCATAAACCATGACAGAAGGATTTTTGTGTCCTCCATGCTTGACACAGCCTCTGACACATACTAAATATCCAATAATCTCAGTGACAAACATATGAGCAGGATGATTATGTGATCATTTGCATGACTGATGAGAAATAGTGTCACTTAACAGAGCTGAAAAATCAGATTAAGGTCTCCTTTTCTTTTCTTTTCTTTTCTTTTTTTTTTTGTCTTTTTAGGGCTGCAACCGCAGCATATGGAGGTTCCCAGGCTAGGGGTCTAATCAGAGCTGTAGCCACCGGCCTACACCAGAGCCACAGCAACACCAATCTGAGCCGTGTCTGCGACCTACACCACAGCTCATGGCAATGCCAGATCCTTAACCCACTGAATGAGGCCAAGGATCGAACCCGCAACCTCATGGTTCCTAGTTGGATTCATTTCTGCTGTGCCATGATGGGAACTCCAAGGTCTCCTTTTCTTGAATCTTGAAGCTGACAGACCAGCAGTGAAAAATGGGAAAGCACTGAAAACAGCCCTAGGGGTTTTGAATCTCCTCTTGCTTCAACTCAGAATTCTTAGCAAGGGATGTGGCCCCAGGAGACACTGGATACTGTCATGACTCAGATGAGGGTAGGTGCATTTAGCAGGTGGAGGACAAGGATGCTGTGAAGCATTCTGCAGTGCACAGGGCAAGCCCCCACTCAAAGAATTATCAAACCCAAAATGTCAATAATACCAGGTTTGGGAAATTTTGACACAGATAAATAGACTCCTCTGCTTTTTCTGACAAACTCCTATCTAGCCTTCAAAGTCCAGATCAGCTGTTGCCTCTTATCTGAAGCTTAACTGAACAACTGTCCTCCATACCTCTCAAGAAAATTAAGTGCCTTCTTCACCTGGGATTACCTTTCCCAAAGTACATTTTAGCTCTCTCTAGCTTTGAGCTATCACATGACATTGTTATTTGTAACTGCAGTTGTGCATCACTTCTGCTGAACTGAAATAATAAAAATAGCTACTATGAATTAAATAGAAGTTCACACAACTAGAAAGCAGCAGAACTAAGATCCAAACCAGAGGTCAATGCCACTGTGATATGTATCCTCCAAGTATGAAGGTAAGAAGTGACAGCTGGAGAATAAACATCTTTGCACTTTTGAATTAGAGAAAGTGAAAGGATTCATGTCTTGGTCTATAGACCCAGCCACTAAGATGAGCAGGGATAACGGAGACAGACCTAAATGTAGAAACTGACAGTGGATGACCTGGAGATACTCAAGCAGAAGGTCCCTACATAGAAATACTTGGTCAAAAGCCAAGCAAAAAGGAAGAAGTAAGTTTAGATGATGTAGTCATTAAATAAATGAATGAAATTAAAGGGTGGATAAACATGCTTGTAGTCAAGTGTTCTAGGATGTAACACAAACTTTAATAGGCTATTTAGTGGGTGATGCTCATTGTGAAGCACAGGGAGCTAGACGATCTAGGTTAGGTATGGGGAGCTTGCCTCCACTTTGTGATTCAAGAACAGCTTCTGAGAGGGTCTGGGAAAAATGATGCAGCGCCCTGGACCAGGAGTAGGCAGTAGTTCAGGCCACTTACCAAAAGCAGACCTAGTGATGTGAGCCGAGGGATGGATGACAAGACGAGTGGGCACTGCATCTGGGAAACAGTGCGAGGCCTGGCACCACTTTTAAGTGAAATGCCAGGGAGGGAGAGTAATCAGGAATCACCTGATAACTAAGCTGAAGGATGTAATGCTGGAGACGCCTGGATTCATGGACACCATGCAATGGGAACCCAAAGGAGACCCCTGCAAGACACTAAAGCTTGCAGCCAGTCAGGCTGATGAGGATCTTACCTCTGAACTGGAAGGGCTGGAATCAGTCTTGGCCACCAAGCCAGATTCCTCCCTTTGGTTAGAGAAAAATATTATATTATATATAGAAATAGATTATATTTTAGACAAAAAAATATGTAGAGACTGGGAAGAAAAATAATACATTAAATGTGGGAAGATGTTAACACTTCCCCAAATGCAGTAAACATTTTTTGTACTACTTGGACAACTATTCTCAAAATTTGAAACTACTTCAGAAAGTTGCTCCTGCACCTCATCCCACGTGGGGTAGAGCGCCCCATGTGGATGGAAGAGGTACTGCCCTTTGTAGGTTTTCAGCCAAGGTGGGCCTCTCACCCACGAGGTTAACCAGGTTGACTGCGTAGTAGCTCAGGGGTGGTCCCACCATCAGAGACCCGGATTCTCTGAACCGTGCAGGAAACAGCCTCCTGGTTCTATTAGAACAACACAAATTGGGCCCATTAAATTGAGTGATGAACATCGCCTTAACCAGAAGACTAGTTACCCAGAGAAAAACAAAACCCTTCAGCGGTCCCCACTAAATAATCCCTTCCCAATCTCCCAGCAAGAATCTCCCTTAAAGTCTTTCTTAAAAAACCCTGCTATGAATTAGCTCTGTGTGTTTGAAAATACAGAGGAGTAGACTCAAATTCCATTCCATGTGACATCTGAGGCACTTCTCAAGATAAGAGTCTCTCTCTGTCCTTGTGTTTCGGAGCACAGTGAACGAGCTGGCCTCCTACACAGAGGCCCAGATCTGGCTATTCTTCACACGGCCTGGAAACCCCACTTGTATTATAACATCAGAGGCAGCTATGGGTGCTCTTCAACAATACATTTGTTAATTCTCTTATCCGATGCATTTCCAGCCAACTCTAAGTGGAAAGGAGGGAAAAGCTGATTACACACGGCCAGTAGCTAGAATCATTTAAGCTAAATTAATAGGGTCTATAAATAACTTTGTCCTTTCTTAAAAGAAAAAAAAAGAAGAAGATTTTGAGGTTAGCAAACAGTCATTGGAATGGCCTATTTCCCTCTTTAAGACAGGTTGTCAGAACCTGAAGAAATCTCAAATTAATTTCAGGGAAAATGCAGCAACCCAGTGTCCTGAGCTGCATGCAGAGTGGATGCAGTAGAGGCCTGTTAACTAAAATTCCCATACCACCCATATACCAACACACTTGTCAATCCTTCTTTCTGTAGCTAAAAATATGGCATTTATTTAATGTGATTTTTTTTTATCCAGTGGATTTGATTTTAGGCTTTGTTGAAGCCATGGATTTACCTACTTTGCATAATTTTTAAACCCTAAAATAAAGTATCAGGAGTTCTTATGGAACTTTTAGAGGAATATATCAGATGTCCTTAAATCTGACACCATAAATTGATTTTTAAGAGGCCCTATTATTTTATGCACCAACCAGAAAGAAAATCCCTGCCAGTGAAATAAATGACACTAAAATCACTTTGAAGTTTACCACAGAGAAACTGAGGATGTTCTTTTAGATGCATTTAACACAGATTTGTATCATATATTACTGTTGTATACATTATAAAGTACACACGAACTATATTGGTTCATGCATATTCCTAAAACTTGCTGTTCAGAGTCTTCCTCTTTTGGGATGACTTTTGAACTCGGAATCGTTAAGGTCCACGTTTTTCCCTGTTTAAGAAACACTGAACTAAAATCCTTCGTTGCTGAACTTAAATCACAAAGAGCTGGAATTCCTCCCTTCCCTGCAATCTTGTTAGAAAAGTGCTCCACTATGTTCTCTGGGATTTTCTTGCAAACAGCTTTTAGTTATTCCATGACTTTTGACAGTGATGCTTTTGATGTTTTTACAACTTGGGCAGTGACAAATACATCAACTGTGTGCTGGCCATCGAAGCTATTGGTTGTAAAATACAGCGACTTGAAAATTTGCACCTTAGGACTGATGGAATACAATGTGTGGTCACTGAACTACCTGGCCTCTCTCCTCAGTTTTCACCTCAGCTGAGAACTGAAACCAGAGTTTTGCTATATTTGCTTCTTGGTAGATATCTTGAATTGTTTCTGGGTTCTTTTTGTCTTTTTACAGTCACACCAGTGGCATACAGAGGTTCCCAGGCTAGGGGTCGAATCAGATGTAGCCATCGGCCACAGCCACAGTCACAGCAAAGCCAGATCTGAGCCGTGTCTGTGATCTACACCACAGCTCATGGCAACGCCTGATCCTTAACCCACAGAGTGAAA
The DNA here is from genome assembly GCA_004024745.2 of Catagonus wagneri. Classification (NCBI taxonomy): domain Eukaryota; kingdom Metazoa; phylum Chordata; class Mammalia; order Artiodactyla; family Tayassuidae; genus Catagonus; species Catagonus wagneri. The sequence goes on along the minus strand of PVHT020000237.1, from coordinate 1,037,314 downwards.
CCAGGGATTGAACCTGCGTCCTCATGTATGCTAGTCGGATTAGTTTCCACTGAGCCACAACGGGAACTCCTATTTCTGAGTTCTCTGAGAATTTTCACCCCTAAATTTGTCATCTGAAATGTGAAGAAGATATTCATTCATTCCTTTGGGTAAGGCTTAAACTCCTGTGGATAATTTGTAGCATAGTAGGAGGTAAGTTATCTCCCAGCGCTTGATAAGATCAGAGGGGAATAAATTTCATAGTGTTGAGTGGTTGGCCAAAGCAAATTTGAATTGTGACCCCTTGGCCCTCCCACCCCAAGAAGGCACTTGCGTGAGATGCTCTATGGAAGTTATGGAAGTGCAGCGAACAACAAACCCAAAGGCAGGCAAAGAAGAAGGAGACATGGAAGCTATTGGACAGCACACAAAATGAACTCTGCTTCATTTATTCCTTTGGCCAATGAATCAGATAACAAATAGTTACAAAACCTCTAATGAATGCAAAATGCGAACTTTCATGCATCTTCCCATTTTGACCCACATCCGTTGTTCATCAAAGACACAGATGGCTGCCCCATAATTCTTTTTCCAAATCTTACTCTTAAGTGTTTTAAGGCTCAAAAGGCTGAAAGGCATATGATCAAATATTTTCTTCCAACTCCTATGTACATTAATAAAGCGTTTCCTAGAACAAATCATGATACCAGAATGCACAGGGTACCTGCATTTATTCAGCCATAGATTTAAATTTCTTTAAAATCAGGGATTTGAGAATTTTAGTGACAGTGCAAGCTTTCCACCAAATTAAATTTGCATCACAATGTGTCTCACTCAGATCCTCCACTATAGGACAAATGCAGCTTATATTCTTGGGAATTAAGGTTATTCATTCAAACAGCTGAAAATTGCCCTGGTTTAACTCTGAAAGCCTTTGATGGGTATCCTTTTATTTAGTTATTTCTTCTAGAAATGACCCAGCATTGAAAAAATTAGGCACTTTGTTATTTTTTCTTTTCCAGCCCAGAAACTAGGTTATTGCATCCCAAACTCCAAATCAGAAATACACACTGATTTTTTTTAAGAGATGCTTCTTGCCTCCCTTCACTCATATAAATCACTGGTGCTGTGCTGGATATAGGCGTATCTACAGCCTGCTGAACAAATGATTAGACATAGGGTGTGTTCGGTTTGCTGTGAAGTGAGCCCCCTGCTCACAGTTCTGGTTAAGTGCCAGGATCCATCTGTTCTGTTTTTCTTGCACTCTGGCCACTTGATGTTAACTTGTTAAGGCCTGCGTTCGTGTCATCTTACCGGGTTTGGTTCTGGCCAGACTCCCTCATTCACTAGACTTGGCTCACCGGTGGTTGACAAACAGGCCCTTCTCAGTCCCTGGTTATCTCTTCAAAGTCATCTCCAGGTGGCATCTTGTAAAACTTTTTTTTCCCTTGAAATCATTTTTTTTAATATTTTGTTCTATGATGTTAAAGTAGCCTGAAATAGTTAAATTGGCTCTTAGTCTGCCTTTGAAGCCACCTTGAAAAGCTCTGTCTACACTTCTGATTTGAAGTTTTTAAATGCCCATGAGCAGTTGTTGCCATAATAAACACAGAAACTAGAGAATGGAGTCTCTGACTGGCTGAGGAGGCTGACTGGTGAGGAATGAGGATGGTACCACTGAGAGTCAGCCACTGGATATGCACGCGGTGATTTCCATTCTCAGGGTATGTGCCAGCCTGGAGGGGACCTAGATGCCCACTTCTATTGACCTTGGAAAGCTAGGGTTGACCCTTCAGTAGAGTTGGTAGAATCCCAACAGAGTAACTGATTCAAGGAGTCAATCATTCCAAACCATTTTTATGGCAAAGATATAGACAGGATATATTCCCCCAAGCTGTTTTAAAAACTAGAAAATCAGAGTTCCCATCCTGGCTCAGCGCAAACAAGTCTGACTAGTATCCATGATGACGCAGGTTCGATCCCATGCCTTGTTCAATGGGTTAAGGATCAGACATTGCCGGAGCTGTGGTGCAAATGGCAGACGTGGCTTGGATGTGGTGTTGCTGTTCTGTGGCGTAGGCCAGCGGCTACGGCTCCAATTCAGCCCCTAGCCTGGGAACCTCCATATGCCATGGTGTGGCCCTAAAAGGACAAAAAAAAAATTAATTAAAATAAATAAATAAATGAATAAAAACTAGCAAACCAACAAACTGACGCTAATCTTTGACCAATATTCATGTATGTAAAGTAGTCTTGAGGTACACTAATTAAGATGACATCTTAATCAACCTAGGAAACCTGATAAATAAGATTACAGAGTTCTTGACAAACATTTAAGCAAGAGTTTTTTGCAGCAATTGTCCTGTTCATTTAATAGCAAACAGATGGCTGGACAAAGGTACTTGAGACCACATCCCAAGGATTATTTGCCAACTGCTGGGTTCTGTGTGCAGAGGCTTATAGTCAAGAAATTAAATTCCTTTGACAAAAAGAGAAGAAATAAAAATCCTCCTAGAGTAAACACACAGAGGACTCATATCTAAATCCTGCAACGCTGGCTAAGTTCTAATTTTATCCTCTTCTACTGCCTACACTACTTTTTAAAGTGGGGTCAGGGGAATTTATTATTTTAGTTTATGTGCAAACTCTAATTCCAACATGAAATCAAGTGAAGCCATTTAAAAATCAAAGTTGATGTTAACAAGATGATCTATTTCATCCCCAAAAAGAATCTAATGAATCATTGTGAATTTATTGTGGTGGAAAGACAGTGGCTGCTGGCAATTATACTGATGAGCAGAAATCCTCACAAGTGGGTACTTTAAAGCAATTATTTTCCATTTGGTGCTAAAAAAGCCTCTGAGTACAACTAAGCTTTGATTACCTGGCATCTGAAAATATACGTTCTCAGAGGGGTATTTGCGATGATTATTTTAGTGGAAAGAAAGTAAACAGCTACTGTTTGTGAAAGCTCAGTTGTGAGCCTCTTTAAAGTTTGAAATATGGATCGTGCAAAAGACCGAGCTCTGACTAAATAGACTAGCATAGTACTATTACATTATATTCCCAACTGGAAAGAGTCAATAATTTATTGGGTTCCTGAGAATCAAAAGGCTGAAATGTATTCTCTCAAGAAAAACTTCTTCAAACTCAAAAGCCAACCACAGTTTTGCTAACAGACTCTCCAGCCCCAAGTCAAAACTTATTTCTCCACTTTCATTTCTTGGCCGCAGGTTCATGAAGAATTCATATTACAAAGTAACAGACATTGAGTTTCTGCTGTGGTGCAGTGGATTAAGAACCTTACTGCAGTGGCTCAGGTCTCTGTGAGGGTCCAGGTTTGACCCCCAGCCCTGCAAAGTGGGTTAAAGGATCTGGCAGCTGTGGCTCGGATTCAGTTCCTGGCCTGGGGGGCGGAAAAAAAAAAAGCGACAGACAGCAGAGAGGTCACCTGGAACAAACACTGACTCCACCAAGAGAAGGAAGCTGAAGAGCCTCCAAAGAGGGAATCAGGTAGAGAGAACTTTGGTTTATTTTTTTTTAAGTATAGAAAAGTTAGGGGTTCTTATAAAGGAGGATTGTGCCCATTTCTATCTACTCACTGATGTACAGTGGAAGCCAAAAGGCCACATTTTAAAAGGAGTGAGGAATGTGGACCAACCCAAGGTTCAAGACCATAAGAAACAAGTATTCAAATTTCTAAACTCAGCTCATAAACTGGAGATGATGAGCACCAACATAGATGGACATGATCAACTTTTTCACGTGTCTTGAGCAAAAGTTTTTCCCCAAACGGGGGAAATACTAAAGAAAATGCTGTTGAGATGAAGACAAGAAAAGGGGAGGTGTATTGGATGTGTAACCAGTATTTACCAAAACCAGAATCATTTTCAAAACCAATTTTATTTGCCAGACCCACTGCAATTTAATGGAATGCCAACAGAAGTATTTGGCCTCTGAGGTGGGCCCTACAAAAGGAGTCACTTGCCCGAGTTCCCACAGTGAACAAATCATGGAGCTTGGACTAGCTGACGGGTGTTTATGTCTGTATTTTGTTCTCAATATAAAAATAATATATATTCATTATGAGGATGTAGAAAATATACTGGAACTATTTAAAAAGCATAACATCAATTCCTGGAGAAATTGTTAGAATGTTACCATAATTTCTCAATTTTTCTATATATTGCTTTTCCTACTTAATACTACTTTGTGTTCTGCTTTAAAATGTTATCATAAGTCTTTCCATATTCTTAAAAACTACACATGAATGTCACATGTAATGTGTGCACAGTATTTCAAATATATTATTTTTTACTTTGCAGTTCCTATGGCTAAGCATTTTCAGAAAGTCTTAATTTTTTCAGGGTTATAAATTATCTTATAAAAACATCAGCAACTGAGTTTCTGGCTTTAAAGACATGAACATTTTTAAAACTCTACTCATAGTCCCAAATTACCTTCTTGAAAATTTAAAACAATTTGCACTCTCAGCAGTCTTAAGTACCCACTTCATGATACTTGCCAACATTGGGAATTCCCTTTAAGAACAACTTTTATATTTAATTAATACAATTTATAGCTAATTTTTATTTGTAAGCTTTGATTATGAAATAACCCAAATACTTTTCCCATGCCTACTAATTATTATGTTGTTCCTCTGATAAAGTAAGCACACATGGTCTTTGCTCATTTATTTATTGGAATCCCAGGGTTTTTTTTCTCATTGATTTTTAAGACCATGTCTGACACTTAGTGGTGGAACCCTAGCATTGTGTAGGACAAAATGAAAACTAATTGAATTATTTCTGTATAAGTAAATATTATTTTTATGTTTGTCATAATGATTTTTCTTTGCCATTTTTAAATCTAATATGCACAACTCTTGAAAGTAGTTGAGTCTACATTTTCTTTTGCAAATTCTTCTATATGATTTAAGGATAAAAAGTTTTACTCAAAGCAGAGCTCATAAACTCTCAGAGTTTCCTTCTCAGCATTTTATGACTTAACACTCACAAGTTAATAATGATCTGGAATGCATTTTAGTGTGGGATAAGAGTTGAAGACAATATTTTTATTTAAAAGTAAATGACCAAAACCCGCTTATTAAATAACCCTTCCCTTTCCAAAAGATTTTTTAATAATTCATTTTCATGTATTTAATTCATACATGTACTAAAATATCTGTTTTGGTATTGTTCTGTTTCTTTGATCCTTTTAAGTAGGCTTATGATTATATCACACCGAATATTGTAATATTGTTTTACATTGACTTAATCTTACAGTAATAATTTAATTCAATCATCTTTTTCACATTAAATAATATATTCTTACCTACATATTTTCCCACCCAATTTAAAAAATATATTTTGATAATAAAAGTTAAAATTTTTACCCTCTGGCCTTCTGAACAGCTCTTTTTTTATCCTACCCTTAACAGTTTGTTTATACTTTCTGCTTTTCAATAGGGATTTAAAGCACCTTAAAATAAAATGTATGTAGGAGTTCCCATGTGGTGAAGTGGGTTAAGGATCCAGCATTGTCACTGCAGTGTCTCAGCTTGCTGATCCAGAGCAAGTTCAGATTGCTGATCCAGAGGAAGTTCTGGCCTGGGAACTTCCACATGCTGCATGAGTGGCCAAAAAAAATGTTTGTATACAACAAAGTTCAGGGCGGGGGGGAATAACATATCAAAGATATACAGGGGAGTAGGTGAAAGCAAAAATGCTAAGCCTAAAGTTTGATATAATTATTGTGATTGCCTATTCAATTTTGCTGAGTCTCCTCAGAGACAAACAGCAACAACCACAAAAACCAGGTTAAATACTTCTAGTTATTTGCCTGATGAAAGCAAACCAATTTTCGGAGAGAAAAAGAGAAAGAGAGAGAGAGAGCAGGAGAAAATGGGCACATACGTTTCTTCCCTGGTTATAAATTCTAAATGGACTTAACAAATGAGACTGTATGCAGAAAATTATAGGCACTGTGTCTTTGTCCAAAATTATCTACCCACTACGGACAAAACCAAATATATAATATTTAAATTTAACTGGGTGAAGATGGTTGTTGAAGGGATAAGATAATGTGAAAGAAACAGTTAACATAATTTTCTAGTGCTCTGCCCTGATTTGAGGATAGAGCCAGAGAAGTGAGAGGATACCATATTCCTCAGACAATTTTACTTAGAAGGCAATGGTCTCCATAGGGTTTTAAGCAGGAGTTGGCTGGCAGATGGTTTGAGGTCAAGCACTTCAGCAAGAGTCTATGGGAACAGCATCATGTGTCACAGGAGAACTACAAGTTCAATACTACATTTATAGGTGGTGATGCCAATGCAGATGGTCCAGGGACCATGCCTTGAAAGTCACAGCCTGGGTGGCAAGTGTCCACCTTTTTCATAAATGGAATTTCTACCATCTTCCATGTGTCTCCGAAAATACTGTGGCTTCTTTCTAAGCTTTAAGTCAATAGAGTTGCATTAGTCTGACAAAGCACGTTTCCAACACTATCCTATGAAAAGGCTTGTAACTTCAAGTCCCTCAGAATGAAAAGTCTTCTTTCCAGGAGCAAGTTTATGTCTATTCAAACTTTAAAAGCATAGGCATAAATTATAAATATTTTTCAACTGTGCTGGTCTCTAAGTTAAAAAAAAAAAAAAAAAGCTTAGCTCCTTGGTATTTCACTGTTTCAAAGCTTTTAGAGTCAAATTCCTAACATAACCTGCTTTATTACAAAAAAAGAATTCATTTGTTTTAAAGTGTTTTGATCATGTTAATATATTTTAGAAGTCAATTAAATGTAATCTAAACATCTCAAAAGGAGGAAGATTTATTTCTTTTTTACCTAAAACCGTACACACAAAGCCCTTAGTAAATGCGTTTTCATGCTGTGCTGGGAATACATAACGTCCAAGCTAACTGCTTAAATGTCATCCAGCAAAGTGCAAACCCAGTGTGCAGTTTGGAGGAACAAATGTTTGAAAATCTAATATACCCAAATTAATGTCAGGTCATAGTTATGTACAAAGATGTTCTTATGCCAAGAAAGGATGCTAGTTGGATGAACTTGCAGGATAACTTAGAAAATTTGAGTTTCTTGTCTAAGAATGAATATATAACCTATTAGGACTCTCTTAAAAAGTTAATCAAAGTCCAGAAAAGTGTTTTATATTGAACTCTGAAAGGAGGTCAAAATCATGTTTTGCAGCTGAATAAAGATCAGATAAAACAAAATTGTTTACCATTTCCAATATGCCCTCAGCTGTCTAAACAGTCCCAACTGGGATAAGAAAGAAAATGCAAGCTCACCAAACAGGGTCATCCTAACAAAGCAGACAGTTGGACCAATTAAATCTGTTAAGCATTTTATTTTACGAAAGTCAAAATCTTCCTATAAGCAAAAAAAATCATTTCCCCTCAAGTCAGTCTCTTCTCTGACCACTTTTGCTTCAACAACTTAAATATCTGAGGCATCTTTTGCAAATCTCTCACTTAAGGAATACCCAAGCAGTTCCTGAATCTCTTTCCAATGCACAGAAACATATACTAACACAGAATGAAAATTCATTATAAGGCATTTTTTCATTAAATAGCAACCTGGGTGAATAACTAGAAACATCAGGAATGCTACTGTATAAAACAAAATGCATAAATATGTGGGGGAAATGAATGGAAATGACTGAAATTACACAAAAAATTGAGAGTTTTTATAATCTAGGATAATAGACTATCTTTTTCTTTTCTTTCCAAAGAATTCTATAATGAGAACTTATTGATTTTTGTATAAAAGAAACTCTTAAAATTGTCAGTTGATGAGAGAAAAAGAAAAATGCACACAATGAATCAAAAAAAATCAAAAATAGCATATCAGCATGTGAAAAGAATGCTGTTAAATAAATTCAAAACTGTTAAGAAACAAGCAGGGAGCTGAAGTTGGTTCAGGGTGGCTTCCTGAAGGAAGTGAGTTTCTGGGCTCTAGGAAACAAAGCTATCCGGCAGCAGAGAAATAAATTTATGAGGATACCAGAAAACTGGAACAGATGTCATATAAGCTTGTAAGAATGCTGAGTTTGCAATAAAGAAGACAATTGCCAACACACTGCAAGAGTATTTAGGGGGAAAAAATTACTTTTTTTTTTTTCAAAAGCTATTGGGTGGCAGGAAAAGCTTTGTGCTAGGAATTTTTGACCTGGATTTTTGTGCTGGTCTTGGCATTTTCATAACTTTAGGTAATTCACATAAATCCTCAGAGTCTCCATTTCCTCATCTGAAAAATAATGACAGTAATTATATAGTCTCCCACCTTCCTTTGTTACCGTAAAGGTCAAATGGTATGATGTTTCTGAATATGAAAATGTAAAGTGCTACTTGTGTGAAAAGGGTTTTTATGAAGGACATGTTAATGTGCATCTGTCAAATTTTCCCCATGGCCCAGTCTTCACCTCTAGACTCTCCATACACTTTCCTAAATGAACCTCATTCACACCCACGGCTTCAACCACTATCCATATCCTGATGGCTCTCAAATCAATATTTCTAACTAGTTCTGACTACTTATGTTTCCACAAAATGATCCGAGTGCACTAAAAATCAACACGTCCTGAATGAACTTCCTCTCTCTCCTCTAAAGTCTGCCCCATACCTGGCATGAACTATCAGAGCGAAATTCAAGGTCGACACGAGCCATGACTTGGGTCAGGTTCCACAGAAGCAGACTCTGAGATGAATATTTATGTGCAGGAGCAGAGAGAGGCGTACGCTCCCAGGAGAAATCTCTAAGGGAGTAATGGGAAGAGGAATGGAAAAAAGTGGAAGCCAAGCAACAGTGTGAGATGAGCAAAAATCTAGTCCCAGCCTTATTCTGCAGGGAAGCCCTGAAGTATGTTACATCTCCCAGTTTGTGCCAAAAGGCAGGGGAGCTAAGCTTTCAGAGTACTGTCTCTGGCTAAAAAACATCTCAGGGTCAAGATGGGGAAAGATAAATTCCCCAGGTACTTGCAGCCGCTGTAAAGTGGGCAAAAGCCTCCAGGAGCCATCAAGTCATCTCCCCAAAAGACAAAAGAGCACGGAAGTAAAATTAAAACTGAGAGGGAGCCCCCATCATGGCTCACCAGTAACGAACCCAACTAGTAACCATGAGGATGTGGGTTTGATCCCCGGCCTCACTTGGTTGGTTAAGGATCCAGAGTTACCATGAGCTGCGGTGTAGTTCGCAGATGTGGCTTGGATCCCGCGTTGCTGTGGCTGTGGTGTAGGCCGGCAGCTGTAGCTCGGATTCGACCCTTAGCCTGGGAACTTCCATATGCCGTGGGTGCAGCCCTAAAAAGGAAAAACAAAAAAATTAAAACGTGTATTTATTGCATTTTATATGATATGGTGAACTGGAGGCCTGCCCCAGCTCAAAACCGACAGACACTGTGCTCATGAGATGCAGGGAAGATGATTCTGGATCCACTCCCATTGGAACTGGCCTCCTCAGTCCCCATCCCTGCAAGAGGTTGCGGGGTGGGGAGGATTACGTAGCCTTCCTCCTTTCGTCTGCTCTGCCTCTTTCTGGAGCAGGAACATGTGCAGATCCAGGAGCCTGACATAATTCCAAAAACAGGCATGTGTGTATCAAGGTCTCTCACACCAGTCGTAACGCAACAGGCCTCTTCCAATTCATAATCCTGAATCAACACATTACTTCCTTGGGGTTCATTATAACCTCTGCTCCTGCTCAAATCACTCCCTCCTCTCTTTTTAGATGTCATTCCTAATGCCCTAGATTTCCAGTCTGATTTATGTCAGGGTTTTCCCCTGCCTCCCCCACCCCCATCGAAGACTCTATTAGCACCCCACGTATGCTTTTCTTCCAAAGCACAAGAAACTTTTTACTCTAATCCTCAATTTGCTTGTTTATTCTTCCCCCTCCACTCTTAAGGTCTTGGAGATTAGAAACTATGCCTTAGTTGAGTTTTTATCGTTCTATGAACCAACCCATCCCTCTATGTGGCAGGTTGGGGGGAGTTGACAAATACTTGCTAATAAACGCTTGCTGTTTGTTGATAAATGTCACACAGTGGCAGGTCAGACTGAAATTAGCACCAAGTAAAGGGTTAAGGAGGAAAAAAAAAAAACTAAGAAGTGGGAAGTACATCAATAATGAGCATTTGCTTGGAAATACTCTATTGGAAAAGGGATAAACCAGAAGAAAGAAAACAAATTAAAAGACTAATAAGATAGTATACAAATATTAGAGGCCTAAAAGAGGTTAGTGAAAAAGAGGAAGAGAAAAAGTAATTGGAGACTTTGTTCTCAAATACAGAGGTTAAAAGAAATAGAAGAATGAGGAGGTACATCTTCAATGTGATAAACACAAGGCATTATTTGGCCATTAGTTTTTGGTTATTAGAAAGAACATAAGCATTCGAGAGCTTGATTTAAAATCTAGTTTACCCTTTTAAAAGACGCACGGTATTGAAGAAATTTCTTAAACTTTTTTTCATAAAAAAATGTCAGAAAAGTTACAACTTAAGTTGTGAAATTAGATATTATATAAATAACACCTATCACAGTGCCTGAGACCTAATAAATTATGCTTATTCATTCCCTTACAATTTCTTCTTTTGTCTTATTTCTTTTTTTTGGGGGGGGGCAATTTCTTTTATGTCCACATGCTTTTGAACTAGGGCTAGGGAGTTGGTAGAGAATACAATTAGAAACACGAATGCCTTTCAAAAATGCTTGATGGTACATGTAGATGAACGCAAAATAAAATGAGGGGCTCTGCAAAATTATGGGTGGCCATGTGCCTCCAACTCAATAATACATAATCTCACCTTCTCTTCTCCTCGCTCTCATAAGACCTGCTTACGTTTCAGACCAGACTATGAATGATTCATCGGGGTGAAAACCTGGGCTACTGCAATGAAACAGTTGAGCTACACTTCCAGACACTAATGAGGACAAGAGAAACAACACTTACTCTTCTCACTGGTTGGTTGCTTTTTTCCCCTACGGCTAAAAGTAAGGTTCAGCATAGTAGCGGGAGTGCTTCCATCTCTCAACACAGTATCTTCCCTTCGCCTTCCTCACAGGCTCTACTCGGTCCCTTGTGAATTGTTACAGCTGGTCACCCTTCTCACATGTCAACAACAGAAAAGAACCCACAGACCATGTTGTCTGTCCTTTTCCAACTCTCATTTATCTTGCCCTCGTCCCATCTTCTCTCAATCACTCCGTCTCCGACACTGACCTCTTCATTCTTGAGGGATTAAACTTGTGGTGGACAGAAGTGTGCAAGTGTCCCCATGTGTTTCTGTATCTGAGAATATGGATCCATGACCTAAAAAGTGATTCAATTTTTTAAACCTTTACATCAGTAACAAACATGGAGATAGATCCCTTCCCTCGATCACATTTTGAACTGCTCTTTTTCTCATTACCAATTATTTTTTGTAGTTCTGACTTCCTTAAACACCTTTTTTTTTTTTTTGGTCTTTTGTCATTTTAGGGCTGCACCCTTGGCATATGGAGGTTCCCAGGTTAGGGGTGTAATCGGAGCTGTAGCCGCCGGCCTACACCACAGCCACAGCCATGTGGGATCCAAGCCGCGTCTGCGACCTACACCACAGCTCACGGCAACACCGGTTCCTTAACCTGGGGAGTGAGGCCAGGGATTGAACCCTTGTCCTAATGGCTACTAGTCAGGTTCGTTAACCACCGAGCCTCCACGGGAACTCCCTCAGACACCATTTTAATTTCAAGATCTAAAAAGACGGAACATATTGCTGAAGAACGAAGAACACACAGATCGCCTCTTACGTACGTGGAAGATGTGCCCCAGAGAATGGTCTCAGCCTGAAGTTACTTTTACCAAATGGATTTAACGGTGACAACAACTTAGCTTTCAAAGGTGGCCAAGCTCCTTGCCAGATGGCTGTCTGTCTAGCCAAATTAGCGAAATGACCAATGTGGCTGCGTCTCTGAGAAAGACATGACTTGGGCCATCAGAGCACTGTATACACACCACGGCCCTCAGCAATCAATAGCTATTACCCAATTCCAGAACAGTCTTTGTCAAAGGTAGCAAAATGTAAATGATGGTAAGTAACTTGACAAGCCTTACTTTAAAAATACTCTATTCTCTGTATCCTACTTGAAAGCCTCTCATGAAATTCAAGTACTCGTATCTGTTATTAACTGAAAGAAATAAAGGTTGTAATGCCTAAGAAGACTTCAATTTAGCAAATTATTTTAGTTTCTAGCAGAAGTTTAATTGTGTTTTTAATAATTTAACCAGTATTCATTTCCTACTTATTTAGTCTAAATTAGATTACACACTGGATTCAAGCATTCACAATTATTTAAATGGTAGGAATTGAAAAGAAAGGACAGGAAAAAAAAAGCATTTTGCATTTAGTATACCAAAAAAAAAATGGAACAGGAGTTCCCACTGTGGCTCTGTGGAAACAAACCCTACTAGAACCCATGAGGATGCAGGTACAATCCCTGGCCTTGCTCAGTGGGTTAAGGATCCTGTGTTGCCATGAGTTGCAGTGTAGGTTGCATATGCAGCTCAGATCTGGTGTTGCTGTGGCTGTGGTGTAGGCCCACAGCTACAGTTCTGATTCTACCCATAGCCTGGGAACTTTCACGTGCTGCAGGTATGGCGCTTAAATAAAAAATAATTTTAAAAAAATGGAACAGAAGCATCAAGGGCAGCTTAGAACATGTTGAGGTCACAGTTCTTTGATGTATGTAGATCTTCCTTTATGACACTCAAGTGGTCTAGGATTTAAGAAAGAAAAACAAGAAACTTCCTGTATTCTTATATTTATCTGACTTTTCAAATCAACTGCACCTTCAAATCTCTTTCAAAGTGATTATACAAAATCCAATTTGAAAATACTCCTGGGAATAAAGAGACAGTGTTTAACATTAAAATGAAAGAAAAACAAACAAAAAAAAACTTATGGCTTAAATTTTAAATGCTATATCTAACCTAATCACCAAGCTTAAAGAGACCTATAGGAAAATTATCTTTCCAAGATGTAAATTATGTATAAGGTTCTATAGTTTGTGTCCTCCTTCCTACTTCCAAAGGGACTAAATAAAGAAAAATAGGGGGAAGAGTAACTCCACATTTTAAAAATGAGTTAGAGGGGTTTATTGGCATCCATGTGATGACTTAAAAGCTCTCCTGAGAACTGGATACCTAAACAAAATAAGACACTGTTAGGACGAAAAAGAGGGGAATTGTGGCTAGCAAACAGTGTATACAGTTACAGTTTCAAATATCTAAAAACTGATATATGGGGAGTTCCCGTCGTGGCGCAGTGGTTAACGAATCCGACTAAGAACCATGAGGTTGCGGGTTTGGTCCCTGGCCTTGCTCAGTGGGTTAACGATCCGGCGTTGCCGTGAGCTGTGGTGTAGGTCGCAGACGCGGCTCGGATCCTGCGTTGCTGTGGCCGCGGCGTAGGCCAGTGGCTACAGCTCCGATAAGACCCCTAGCCTGGGAACCTCCACATGCCGCAGGTGCGGCCATAAAAATGACAAAAGGCAAAAAATAAATAAATAAATAAATAAAATAAAAACTGATATATGGATGAAAATCTTTAACTTTTTAGGTCATTAGAAAGGGTTGAACTAAACCCAATGAAATCTATGAAAAGCTAAAAATGACTGTCATTTACTACTAAGGAGACAAACCATTTAAAGTATTTTTCCATATTTAAAAAAGAAATATTGAATTAGTTAAGATTTTTTTTAGAAATCACCTATAATTCCATGACTCAGAGATGGACACTGTTAACACTGATTCTTCTCTTTTTGGGGATCCCACTGTACGTATTGTTTTGGAACCAGAATTTTTTCTTAAAACCATAATGAACATCTCTACTTGTAAATAAGTACATTTGTGTATCTATTACATCTTCCATAACAGCTAGAGTATTTCTTTGTATGCAACCACTACTGTTTATTTATCAGTATTTTTGGCATCTCAAGTTTTTCCAGTTTTGTACTATTAAAAATAAGTATGCAACTGAGAAACATTTATGCATACATTTTCATGTTTATATCTGTCACTAGGATGACTTTCTAATAATGCCATTTCTGCTTGATCAGAGATTATGCATGTTATTTAACTTTGTCACATTGCAAAATTGCCAAGCAGAAAAACTGTATCACCTGTATTTCCACTCTGAGAGTGCTCATTTTTCTACCTCATCACTAATAGTAGGTATTAACATTCTTAATTCTTCGTAGATTTGACAGGTAAAAAATAGTATCCTGTTGTTTTTAAGTGTGGGTCTTTGAGTATCAATCAATAAAAATATGTGTGTATAATTTCCACTGTTTGTATTTTTCCTTCTAATTTTACATGTAATAATTTTACCCAAGTATTGTTTGCTCATTTTTTTAACCACAAACTTCCTTCTTCTCCCTCTTTCACTCATTCTTTCTTTTCTTTTTTTTTTCCCTGCTTTTTAGGGCTGCACCTGCAAGCATATGGAGGTTCCCAGGCTAGGGTTCTAATCAGAGCTACAGCTGCTGGCCTATGCCACAGCCACAGCAACACCAGATCTGAGATACATCTGCGATCTACACCACAGCTCATGGCAATGCCTGATCCTTAACCCACTGAGCGAGGCCAGGGATTGAACCAGCAACCTTATGATTCCTAGTTGGATTCATTTCCGCTGCACCACGACAAGAACACCCTTTCTTTTTTAATTTTATGGATTTTGCGCTTAGAGTCACACCTAGAAAGACTAGACACTATCATTTACAGAAAATCCTAGAGAAATTACCTAACTTAAAAAAAAAATAGTAAGTCACTCATCAAGGAAGTTGCTTAAGATTAGGCTGGATGATTTCTAGCTGGGATTTTGCTGCTGTTGAATAAGCCTGTATTAGACCGCTAAGATTTAATAATCATATATACATAAATAATAAAAGTAATTTATAAATGCAATTAAAAGAAAAAGCAAACAGAATAAAAAAAAAAAAAAAACAGAAATGAGGCAGAGAGTAACACCGGAGAAAAGGAGTTGGGTGAAAGACTTTTGGTTTTCATTTTATTTTATTTTTAATGGCTGCACCCGAGGCATATAGAAGTTCCTGGGCCAGGGATTGAATCCGAGCCACAGCTGCAGCAATGTGGTATCCTTTAACCAGTTGCACTGGGCCAGAGATCAAACCCACGTCTCTGCAGAAAACTGAGCTGCTGCAGTCAGATTCCTGACACACTGCACCACAGTGGGAATTCCTGGTTTTTATTTTAAAGCCTATGTGTGCCTCAATTTTTAAAACACGTTTATGCAATTCTTTAACAAAAATAATAATTGTCACAAAATTTAATGATAAATAAAATAGACAAGGCACATATCAAATAGAGAAGATTACATTATTTGGTGGAGGAGCTGGTGGGCTGAAAGTCCCCTAGTCTGGCTGAGAGTTCTACCTGGTGATCAAAACATCTTTACTTCACATGACTGCATCATACATATAAAATGGCCAAGAGCTTTCTCTGTCCACTAACTATGACCAGCTCAGCAATTTTTAAGTTCAGTTTTGCTGGTTATTTTAAAGCTTTCTATAAGAAGAAAATGAAGAGGAAGGAGCAGGAGGAGGAGGTCTGGACTAGACCTGAGTAGCATCTGATTGCCTCCCTGGGCTGAATTCCACTATCACTAAGCATGACATTGAAGCCTACTTCTCCTGCTCAAGTACCTTCTAATTTATTTCGTCTCTACCTTGCTTGAATCTGAGTACTACCTGAGACAACAACTTTTTTTCATTTTACTCACCACTTCTTTTTTCTGCAACATTACATTGGTGACAGGATGAATGGGGGGCTACTTATTATCATCCACTTCTGGAGTACCATGTTCACTTGAGAAATTATGCAGTAGATTGGACAAATTCAAAGACCCTCTGTAGATACAATTCTAACAAGAAGGAAAATAGAGATAAGTCTGAGACACTAACCCAGAGTTTCTGTAGGTCTACAGAACTGAAATAGTCTGAGTCAGAGAGGGCATCTGAGAACCCATTCAAGAACAGCTTGAAATCCTGAGTCATGGCATTGGAATAGAGCCCAACCCTTTCATCTCCCTCATTTGACAGGGGGAGTGCTTGCTTGGATCCGGATAACCTCTTTCTGCTTCAAATCATGGCTGAGAAGCCTGGAGAAGCTGGAGCAGATGGTTGACTTCATGCATCATTGAAAGGAATGTATTCCTCTCACCTAATAGGCAACACTAGAAAGCAAAAGGACAAACCCTACTCCACTTCCAGTCTCCTTCCAATATCACTGAGTGGGACAATGCATCACTGTACGACAAAGTGCAAGGTAGTAGAAACAAAAAGGAATTAGGTTATCAAGCATTTCTGTAAGTGGTCAGATAATAGGTAGTTTAGGCTCTTTAGGACATATATACTCTCCGTTGCTTATTTTTCTATGTTTGTCTGTTTATAACTC
This sequence comes from Catagonus wagneri, assembly GCA_004024745.2. NCBI lineage: Eukaryota > Metazoa > Chordata > Mammalia > Artiodactyla > Tayassuidae > Catagonus > Catagonus wagneri. Next base: position 1,020,865 of record PVHT020000237.1, on the reverse strand, counting down.
TTTTAAAATGTAAAAAGCATCCTTAGCTAATGGGAAATACAAAAACAGACCACAGGTCAGTTTACCAACCCCTGGTCTAAGCACATCAGTTAAAAGACAAACATTATCAGATTGAATGGAAAAAGCAAGAACCAATATATCATGTCTACAAGAAATCCACTTTAAATATAATAATAATATAGATAGCTTTAAAGTAAGATGATTTAAAAAAATATTCCATGCAAGTACAAAGCAAAGGAAAGCTGGAGTGTCTAGAGTTATATTAGAAAAATTACCATAGAAAGAATGGATGGACCTAGAGATTACGATACTAAGTGAAGTAAGCCAGAAAGAGAAAGACAAATACCATATGATATAACTTATATGTGGAATCTAAAATATGACACAAATTAATTTTTCTATAAAACAGAAACTGATTCACAGACATAGAGAATACATTTGTGGTTACAAAATGGAGGTGAGGGATGAATGGAGTGGGAGTTTGGAGTTAGCAGATACAAACTATTATATATAGATGGATGAACAACAAGATCGTACTGTAAAGCACAGGGAACTATATTCAATATCCTGTGACATATTGTGATGGAAGAGAATATGAAAAATAGCATATATATCTGAATGACTTTCTGGTACGGTAGAAATTAACATTGTAAATCAACTCTACTTCAATAAAATAAAAATTTTAAAAAGAGAAACCAGACTTGAAAACCATGAAATTTACATGGTTAAAAGTGGATATGACAAAATTATCAAAAGATCGATCAAGTCACCAAGAATGGATAACAGTTTTAAATGTGAATGACCCTACCATCACAGCAGTCAAATATATGAACCAAAAACTGATAGAACCAAAAGGAAAAAATGATAAATTCAAGATTGTAGCTGAATGCTTCAACACTCTTGTCTTAGTAATTGACAGAACAAGTAGAAAACCATCAAGGATGAAGGAAACGCACACGATTGCAAAAACAACTTGACCTAATTCCCCCCCAAAAAAGAGAATACACATTCTTCTCAAATGCACATAAAGCACTCACCAAAACAGACCATGTCCTTGGTCATAAAACAAATTTTAAATCATACAAAGTACATCCTCTGATCATAATGAATTAAATTAGAAATTAATCACAAAAATATATCAGGAAAATCTCCAAACACTTGGAAATGAAACGTCAAACTTTTAAATAACCTGTGGGTCAAAGAAGAATCCTCAAGACAAGTGTATTAATCTGTTCGGCTGCTGGAAAAAAAATACCACAGACTGACTGGACAACAGATGTTTATTTTTCATAGTTCAAGAGACTGAGAAGTCCAAGATTAAGGTGCTGGTAGATTTGGTTCTTGGTGAGAGCCGTCTTCCTGGCCTGTAGGTGACTATCTTCTCACAGAGTGTTCACGTGGCAAAGAGAGACAGCCCTGCTCTCTCTTCTTCTCCCTAGAAGGGCACTAACTCCATCTTGGAGGCCTTATCCTTATGACCCGATTTAAATCCAATTAGTTCCCAAAGGCCCCACTTCCAAATACCATCACTCTCGGAGGACTAGGGCCTCAACACATGAATTTGGAAGAACTACAAACATTCAGTCCTTAAGAGGAAGTTTAGAAAATACTCAGAACTGAATGAATGTGGAAATATATCAAAATGTATCAAATTAACTAAAACAATGTTTGGAAGAGTATTCATAATATTAAATGCATATATTAGCAAATAAGAAATTCCTGAAATCAATGAAAGAAGCTTCTATTACTAAGAATCTAGAAACATAAGGAAAAACAAAACCAAAGCAACCAGAAGAAAAGCTTAAAGAGCAGATATTAATAAGTTAAATTAATAAAATTGAAGAGAGAAAACAGACAAAAAAATGAAAACAAAAATTAAGCTATTTGAACAGATCAATAAACTCTTTTTTTCTTTGTCTTTTTAGGGATGCACCCATGGCATTTGGAAATTCCCAGGCTAGGGGCTGAATCAGAGCTGTAGCTGCCAGCCTATGCCACAGCCACAGCAACGCAGGAATCCTTAACCCACTGAGTGAGGCCAGGGATTGAACCTATGTCCTCATGGATACTAGTCAGGTTTGTTACTACTGAGCCAAGATGGGAACTCCAACAGATCAGTAAACTTGATAAATCTCTAATCCAGCCAATCATGCAAATGTAAATCCATCCAATTTTCTGACTATGGGAAGGATCTTTGGACCTTTAGACTATGTGACCTTATATCTTTGTATTTTATGTCTTTAACTCTCTATTTCCATTTAATGTCAGAGTATAGACAATGCAGACATTTTCTTTTAAAAAGGAAAATTTCAGAGTTCCTGTTGCGACCTAGGGGGTTAAGAGCCCGACATTGTTTCCTTGAGGATGCAGATTCAATCCCTGGCCTCACTCAGTGGGTTAAGGATCCGGCATTGCCTTAAGCGGCAGCATAGGTCTCAGATGAGGCTAAAATTTGGTGTTGCCACGATTGTGGCATAGGCCTGCAGCTGCAGCTCCAATTCAGCTGCTAGCCCAGAACTTGCATATGAAGCAGATGTGGTCATTAAAAAAATTCTAATAAAAACAAAAAAGGGAAAATTTCACCGCCTAAATGCTCAAATTTCAATACAGCTTTATGGCTGCTTACAACACATGAGCAACAAAGGTTTTCAGTAACATTTCTTTTTAAGAAAAAGGGCTGAATCATAAGTTAATCAGGTGCATATGAAGAGTAAGCTGTAGATAAGCCACATCTTAATTTTGGTTGATGTCTACACTGGAGCTTTCTTTCTTGTCTTCTTCCAGAGTTTATAGCTTTGCTTCCCAAAAACATGATCTCAACAACTGCACTACAATATGGTCACCTCGAAAACAAAAGTTATTTGGCCAAGACGCCTCTGCTTTAGAAGGAGCTTTCCAATGTCCCTTGATACGTTTTTAAACTTGTCCTTTTTAGGACTATCCTAAACCCAGGGCCATTCTGTTTGATGAAAAATCTCCAGTCATTCGGCAGCTGTGTAGACGTATGCCCCCAAGGAATTTGCAGTGAAGCGGGGGATCACAAAATAAATACACATAAAAGAGCAGGCAATCTAGGACTCTACATGATGCTAAGAGTCCTGTGGTAGCAGCTGTGACTACAGAGGAGGAGGAGGGGGATATGAACAGATCAGTAAAAATTAGAATAGACTTCACGTATCAGGTGTTAGCTAGAGAAAGCTCTGAAAAAGGGAACCACATGGATCAAAGCACAGAAATAAGAATATTCAAGGAGCAGGAATGAGACTAGTGTGACTAGAGTACAGAATGCACATTTGAGATGAAATGCGGTTTGACAGGCTTGAAACCAGGCAGAGGGCTTCGGATAGAAAGCCATTGCAGCTGGGGAGTTCCCACTGTGGCTCAGCTAGTTAAGAACCTGACTAGTATCCATGAGGATGTCGGTTCAATCCCTGGCCTCGCTCAGTGGTTTAAAGATCCAGCATTGCCGTGAGCTGTGGTGTAGGTCGCAGACGTGGCTCGTAGCCCAAGTTGCTGTGGCTGTGGCATATACCAGCAGCTGCAGCTCTGATTAGACCCCCTAGCCTGGCAACTTCCACATGCTGCAGGTGAAGCCCTAAAAAAAAGGAAAAAAAAATGCAGCTGGTCAATGGTGGCCTATGCTACAAAGAAGTAAAGGACCAAGAGAAGAGAATGAAGACAGCTGAGCTTGAGAATTCAATGTTTTGCTCAGTGGTTATCGGGGCCTGTAGTTTACAGGGAATGGGGCATTACTGTCCAATGAGGATAGAGTTTCAGGTTAGCAAGATAAAGAGTCCTGGAGCTGGATGGTGATGGCGATTGTACAATGATACAAATCTACTTAATGTCACTGAACTGTACACTTAAACATGTTATGGTTCTTGTTTGTTTTCCCACAATAAAAAAAAAATTGAAAGGAGGAGTTCCCATTGTGGCACAGCAGAAATGAATCCGACTTGTATCCATGAGGATGTGGGTTTGATCCCTGGCCTCGCCTCAATGGGTCTGAGATCCAACGTTTGCCGTGAGCTGTGGTGTAGGTCGCAGACACAGCTAGATCCTGCGTGGCTGTGGCTGTGCTGTGGGCTGGCAGCTGTAGCTCTGATTTGACCCCTAGCCTGGGAACTTCAATATGCCCTTAAAAAAACTTGAAAGGAAAAAAAGTTATAGTCATTTTGTGTACAAAAATCTGCATCTCGTTGAGTGTGGTTTGGGGACTTTTTTGGGTAAGATTTTTATTTTTTCTATTACAGTTGATTTACAATGTTCTGTCAATTTCTGCTGTACAGCAGTGACCCAATTATTTACACACACACACACACACACACACATATATTTATGTATACATTCTTTTTCTCACATTGTCCTCCATCATGTTCCATCACAACTGACTAGATATAGTTCCCTGTGCTATATGGGGGCTTTTTTGTCCTTTCAAGAGTCATAATCTTTTTTTCTATGTATAGGAAAATAATCAGTTCATTTTACTGGAATCTCCAGCAGTTCCCAATAATGGCACTGAGCTCAATAGTTATTCAGATGTATTTTTATCAGAGAAAAACTTCCTTTGGAAGCAGTTGTTCATGAAGACCTCTACGTAAAAGGAAAGAAACGGCATATGTTTCTCATAAGATCCATATAATCAAACTTTTGTCTCCAAACTTCTGGGCATGTAGATCATCCTCACCCTAGTCTCTAAACATTGAGTTCTAAGGAGACTTACATCTCTGCTCTAACTTCCTCACACTGAAGATGAAGAAATCAAGGCCCCGAGAGGCAGGATGATGGGCACAGATTCGCCCACGAGCTGGGGGAAGAGCTGGAACAGACCCACATCTTCCAGGCTCTGCTTGTTACACCCTCCACAGGTAATGCTCTTCCAAACTGGAGTTTTCCTCCTGAATAAGTCCGTAAATCTGTGTAGGAGATGCATGTAGGACTTAATATTGATAAAAGTCCCTTTGGGGAAAGAAATTCCTTGCTCCAGAAAGAGAACACAGGCTACAATATTTCCAATTAATGGTTGTATTAGAGTAATACTCTTTCCAATTAGTATATCAGTCTGTAAATGACTGTAAGGCAGTTATGAGGCTGTGCTCAGAAGATACTCATAAGCAGGATTAATCACTTAATTGGATATTTTAATAGAGTTATTGCACCATGCAAGCTCATATTTTTCCTAAAACTGGAAAACTATATGGCTTCTAACTCATAAACCCCCAAATCATTTGCAAGATTAGAGGAGGGGGAGTGAAAAATGAAAGAAGGGAGAGCCACCCTAACCATTATTAAATGCTTGTACCTCTTGTTCTCTCACTAATCTATTTCTTGCTAATTTTAAAATTACCAATTTACTGAAAGTTGTTCAGCATCTTAAGTGCTGTTTTCCCCTATGGATCCACAAATCACTATGTCTTTTATAGTGAGAAGGTGCCTGTGTTTTTCTTCCATCCCTTAGTCATAACCAACAATAGACGCTTGAGAAACGCAGTGACGTTTCTCTGAGGAAGGGTCCACCCAGTGCCTGAATATGGATCAAACATATTCGGGCACTGAATATAACTGGATTTTTACATCCATGTATATAGTACCTACATTGGAGGTTCCTGTAGCAAAGGAATAGTTTTGGTGTGGGAGGAAAGGATCTTTGCACCCACAACGGAGCCAATGGCCATCTGGGAAGCCAGGCCTAGTCTCTCAGCTGAATCATTCATGGCCACTTCGGCAGCTTGCACCTGGCATTCTAGGGAAGTGGGCACTGGAATTCTTGAGTTACGGGGTTAGAAAAATCAGCTTAAATCATGAACAAAGTACAGACTGAGTTAAGAGAATGTACTGGGCAGACTCTACTTGCCCTCTGAAGTGCATGTTTTTCATCAAGGAGAGGAAAATTTCCTTTGAGTTAACAGAAGATAAAAACTGGACTTATGAATCTGTCAAACATGGCAGGAAACACCAATTACTAGTTTGTGGTAAGTAATAGAATTCCCTTCAGTGTTGATGGCTTGAAAATGTGTAATATTGCTGGATGGTGTCCACACTGCTACAGGTGAGACCGCTGTACACACTTCTCAGATCTCAGCAATTTCCCTGAGAGGTTGTATAATTCTGATAGCTAGTCATCACAGGGCCAGGTTTAGCATGCGACAGTGAAGGATTTCTTCAGGAACTATCCGCTGAGACTCAGCATGGAGCACTGCTTTCACATGAAATGTGATTTAAAAAAAAAAAAAGGCTTTCCACTGTTAAAATAACTTGAATTAGCCTGTAAATTAGACGCCACACTATATTTTAATAGTCAGAGCATCATAAAAAGATTTGTTCTCCTTGAAGGCGAAAAGACCTTTTTTTAATCAAACAAGAAATAAGCAAAGCTGAAATTTCGGAATGTTTTAGACCTTACTGACCACGAGGCTGCAAGACGGAAACACTTTTGTGAAAGAAATCAGAGGCAAATTCATAGTCATAAATGCCTTTACGGTTGAAGAAGAAAAAAAAATTAATGAGATAAGCTTTTAACTCAAAAAGGTTGGAGAGCAGAACAAAACTTCAAATATTAAAATACAGCAGTTAAACCTGCAGAACTATCTAAGGCATGTCCATGTAAAAGAATGTTCTGCAAAGCAATGGGGTCCTACTGTACAGCACAGGGAACTCTGTTCAGTCTCTTGTGGTAGAACATGATGAAGATAGTATGGGGAAAAAATGTATACATTTGTATGACTGGGTCACATTGCCATACAGCAGAAATTGACAAAGCATTACACGTCAACTATAATAAAAATAAAATAAATAATAAAAAAGAATATCCTGGAGCATTTTATTTAATGAGGTATTTCTATGCTTACTAATATGGCACATGTCCCAAAGGAGGTTGAATGAATGAATGAAGAAGGTTCTGAATCACTCATATGGTCTATAACCATTTGCTTTTTTTTTTTTTTTTTTGGCTACATGGAAGTTCCCAGGCTAGGGGTGGAATCAGAGCTACAGCTGCCAGCCTACACCACAGCCACCACAACACCAGATCTGAGGCGCTTCTGTGACCTACACCACTGAGCAGGCCAAGGATCGAACCTGCGTCCTCATGGATGCTAGTCAGATTTGTTTCCGCTGAGCCACAATGGGAACTCCTTTATTCTCTTTTCAGACAGAAAAGTTTCTTCCTGGTCATAAGCTGTCCACCTCCAGCTCTTTTCATCCCAGTCTGCCTCAAAGATGAGACTTTCTATCCCTTTACTGCTTTCATTCCAAAGCAGGAAGCTCCCTTGGGCCATGTGGTTGGCCCCAACACCGTTTTCTCTCAAAGTCTCACTTTCCCAGCTGGAAGTAATGTCCTGGCTAGGTAGGTTCTATGTTTGTAATTTCTATTTCTTTTTTCTTTGATTTCCACAACACTCTTTTCCCAATACTCTTTCCACTTAAAATCAGTATCCTACCTACATAACAGCATTCTTCAGTAAAATGGGTATAACATCGTTTTCAGAAGTGCTAACTTTTTCTCATTAATGTTGACATCTTTCCCATCTGAAAACTTTCAAATATTTTCTAAATCAAAGTTTTATATAGTCTCGCATAAATTCATACATTTCCAAGGTGCTATGCTAATTATTTAATGCCTATGAAAGTAGTGCGTTAACCACCTATGTCTACGTGAAATTACTCAGTGGGTATGTATGTATAACCCTTTAAGTTGGCTAAAAATTGAATCTACCTAAAGTCAGGGAAAAAAAATTTCAGTGATATTGCAACTCAGAAAAAGCAATGTTGGAGTTCCTGTTGTGGCTCAGTGGAAACGAATCTGCCCAGCATCCATGAGGACGCAGGTTTGATCCTTGGCCTTGCTCAGTGGGTTAACAATCTGGCATTGCCGTGAGCTGTGGTGTAGGTCACAGACAGGGCTCAGAAATGGTGTGGCTGTGGCTGGCAGCTGCAGCTCTGATTAGACCCCTAGGCTGGGAATCTACATATGCCGCAGGTGCAGCCCTAAAAAGACAAAAGACAAAAAGAAAAAAAGAAAAGAAAAAACAATGTTTCCTATAGTTTGAGTTTTAAGTCTTTTTGCTTAATTCTTCAGTTCACAGTTTCTAGTCACAGTTTTCATTTCACAGTCTTCTGTCAGCTTTAGGAGAGCTCATTTCCTAGCTCTTGACCCCCCCAAAATTCCACCAAACTTTAGTTCACACTGGAAATGTTTCCGCATGCTGACAGAAGTTGACATATTGAAATCACTGATAGCTTAGTGAGGAGCAGGCCCCCTAAGAAGTAGCAGAACATAGCCATGATGCTTTCTGTTCCTGTGGAAATGCAGAGGCCATCTCCTTCCCTTTTACGAACGTTGAATGAGACCTGCCTCTGTGTGCAAAGCTGAGCTGAGCTACCACGCTAGAAAAAGAATCAAACTCTTTTATGCTTATAGCTGAAATAATTATCACTCACCTTCCCATAAGGCCTTCAGTCTTTTCATTTTTATAGGTTTTTGGTGTGGGGAGCTGTTTGTAGACAATAGAGTTTTAGCCTCTCCCATAAGGTCTTCAAATAAAGCTGTTCCTTTTTTTTGCTTTTTAGGGCCACACCCACAGCATATGGAAGCTTCCAGGCTAGGGGTCAAATTGGAGCTGCAGCTGCTGGCCTATGCCACAGCCAGAGCAATGCGGGATCCAAGCCACATCTGTGACTCGCACCACAGCTCACGGCAATGCTGGGCTGGATCCTTAACCCACTGACCAAGGCCAGGTATCGAACCCACATGTTCATGGATCCTCGTTGGGTTCGTTAACCACTGAGCCATGAAGGGAACTCCTCAAATAAAGCCGTTCTAAAGAAACTATTCTCTGCCTGGGAATCTCTTTTGCGTCTCTGGATACTATCTGAACCAGAACATTGCATTCTCAAATACAGCATCTTCTGAAGAATCCATAACCTTAGGATAATGGGATGAAAACTAGAGTTCTCAGAGTTAGGCCCCCCCCAAAACAAATTCCCTACTAAGAAACAGGGACCAAATGGCCCCGGGATAAGATCTGGAATGGCAGAACAGAATTCATACCTGACTTCCTGATTCCAGAGCCCTACAGCTCAGCTCTGCTCCCTGTGTAGTCACGTGTTATCACTCCCACAATCACCCTTGGTGTGATTCATGTCACAGACCGCACCTGACACCTCTCTCGCTCTGCTGTAGCAAACTTTTAATCAAAAATATTCACCAATCGTTAGGTACTAGAGAGCAAAGATACTGGAGACAGGGTTCATCCTAAAGCAACACACAGAACTGTGAGAATCTAAACAAGTCAATAAGAATAATTAAAGAAATAAGTGTCAATGAGGAGTTAGCACATGCTCTTTTTTTTTTTTGTCATTTTGCCTTTTTTCATGTAAAGTCGCACCCGCGGCATATGGAGGTTCCCAGGCTAGGGGTCTAACAGGAGCTGTAGCCGCTGGCCTATGCCAGAGCCACAGCAACGCGGGATCCGAGCCACATCTGCAACCTACACCACAGCTCATGGCAACGCCGGATCCTTAACCCACTGAGCAAGGCCAGGGATCGAACCTGAAACTTCATGGTTCCTAGTCGAATTCGTTAACCACTGAGACACGACAGGAACTCCAGCCCTATCTTCTCAACTGCATTATAATCTATTTTTGTGCAGTAATCACAGAAATGCTAATAGAGGTTTCTTCAATGGATTCAGAACTCAATAATGGTTTTTGAATAAATGGATGAAATTCAATTTTCTTTGGCATCATTATTAATATCTTAGTACAATGCAGGGTAGAAAAGAACCATCTCTTCAAATAGCAAATGCATTACATGATATATCATTTAACTGACATATAATTAAAATATATTTTCTGTATTAGTTTGCTAGAGTAGCCATAACAAAATACCCACAGACTAGGTGGCTTAAACAACAAAGATTTATTTTCTTCCTTTCTTTTTTATCTTTTTAGGGTTGCACCAGCAGCATATGGAGGTTTCCAGGCTAGGGGTCAAATTGGAGCTGTAGCCACCAGCCTTCGCCGCAGCCATGGCAAAGGCAGATCCAAGCACTGTCTGCAACCTACACCACAGCTCACAGAATGCTGGATTCTTAACCCACTGAGCAAGGCCAAGGCTCAAACTCGCATCCTCATAGATGCTGGTCAGATTCTTTCCACTGAGCCGCAACGGACACTTCTGATTTATTTTCTTAGCCCACTCAAGACAAGGAAGTTCAAGACCAAGGAGTCAGCAGGTTTGGTTTCTTCTGAGGCCTCTCACCTAGGCTCATAGATGGTCACTCTGTGTACTTACATGAGCCTTTTCTCAGCACACACACATCTGTGTCCTAATTTCCCTTTTTTGTACAAATGACACCAGTCATATGGATTAGGGACCACCCATATGACCCATACGACCAAACTCATTTTCCTGTAATTATCTCTTTAAAGGCCCAATCTACAAGTACAGATACAGGGGATTCATTCTGAGCTACTAGGAATCAGAACTTCAACAGGAATTTGGAGGAGACACAATTCAATCCATGTAGTTTATGAAAATTACTAGACTTTCTAATACATAATATAATAAATACATATTTATTATATATATTTCTAACAAAATATATTTATTCATTTATTTATTTATTTATTTTTTGTCTTTTTGCCTTATCTAGAGCCGCACGCGCGGCATATGGAGGTTCCCAGGCTAGGGGTCTAACAGAAGCTGTAGCCGCCGGCCTTCACCACAGCCACAGCAATGCGGGATCCGAGCTGCGTCTGCAACCTACACCACAGCTCACAGCAACACCGGATCCTTAATCCACTGAGCAAGGCCAGGGATCAAACCTGCAACCTCATGGTTCCTAGTCGGATTCGTTAACCACTGAGCCATGACAGGAACTCCTAACAAAATATATTTAAAATATACAATACTGTTCTCTAGGATTATGTCATGGACTAACTAGGTGAAAGTTCACAGTAAATTTCTTTTCACATGTTTATGACTAAACCTCCTTAGGTTTTAAGTGTAGAATTACACTGAATTCTACACAGAAAGTATAATTGTGGTAACATTGTATTTATTTATCTTTGGCTGCTCCCACGGCATGTGGAAGTTCCCAGGGTCAGGAATTGAACCTGAGGAGTGACAACACTGAATCCTTAATCCCTAGCCCACCAGGGAACTCTAATTATGGCAATATTTCCATTTACAAATTTTTGATAAATTGTTTGCCCAAAAAAGCCATCATAATTCTGCTGTCTGTATCCATGCCCTTCTCCAACTGCTCTTAGCCAGATGTGCTACTTGGGCCAATTAGATATTAGTAAATGTGACATTAATAGAAACTTGAAAATCACTTGTGCACTTTTCTTGGCTGTTCCACAGCCTAGGGAGCTCCTGGGCCAGGGATCAGGTCTGAGCCACAGCTGTGACCTAAGTCCCAGCTGCTGCAATGCCTGATCTTAACCCACTGTGCCAGGCCAGGGATTGAACCTGCGTCCCAGCGCTCCCATGATGCTGCCAATCCCACCAAGCCAAAGCAGGAACTCCTGAGGCATGTCTTTTGATGTTCTTGGAACCCCTTCAACCATGTGGACAAGCCCAGAAGAACTTGCTGGATGACGAGAAACAAACAGATGGCCCATTTGCCCCCCTCACTCCAGCCAATTGCAAACCAGACCTCAAAAACAGAACCAATTGATGGGACTGCATTAACCCGAATGAGCCCAGCCAAGGACAGCACAGAAACCTCCCAGCCAAGACCTCAGCCCACGCTACCAATCCACTGAATCATGAGCTAAATTAATGGTTGCTGTTCTAAGCAATTAAGTTTTGAGAGTTTGTTAACACAGCAAATACAGAGTATTACAATGAAAACGACAGAACCTGAGATCATGCTTATTTTAACACAAATGACTAGAATAATGTTTGCAAGTTAAAGCACCCAAAACAAGGATCTTCAGCGATGAAAACAAGCCTCCCAAAGTCAGTCGATACCATAGACCTGATGGCAAAGATCTATTAGTGTAGAGCACAGGCAGAGAATGTTATCAAAATGATGTCAATAACTCAAAAAAGAACATTGAAACAGATGGAGTCAAATCACAGTTTCTACAATGAAACATCACCCCATGTTGTAGGATTCCCTTGTGAAATGAGGTAAATTAAAACTAATTCTGGTGAAAACTACTGTAGTTCAATGGTGGAAATCTAATTATAGACTATTTAAGAGGAGAACACTGTAGTATTTCAAACCACAGCATCAATGGTTAATAAACTGTGGCTATGAAAAAGACTTCGCTAAACCAAATATAATCAATATGTAAAATGATTGGCCATTGAATCCACAAGGGTATGTCAATAAGGCACAGGCTAAAGAAAACAGAATAAGACCCCCAAAAGGGGGGAAAGAATGAAAGAAAAAGAGAAAGAAAGAAATTTCATTTCAGCCTAGACTAACAGTCCTGTTAACAAAGAAACAGCAAGCAATCCATTTGGCAGAAAAAGAGGCAGAGAGAGATGGGGAGTTTTCAAGTGTCGAAGGCTCGTGGGTTCTTGGCTGATGACTCAGCTTCTGATGCAGACAATTCCCTGTGCAAAGCCTGGCTCAGCAGCTCTAAGGAGGCGAATTGTTAATTGCTAACTCATCTCACCGAAATAAATTAGTTGGCCTGTCCTGGTATGAGCCGATAGGGCTGCAGAGCCCGCACTGGAGTTCAATGGGTGGAGACAACAATTCGTAATGAGGGCTCCCCGGGGATCTACTGAGCGTCATGCCACCTGAGACCCCCCACCGGGAGGGATAAAAACTGGGGAACAGAGGTTTGATGACAAAAGAGCAGGAAAGACAGCACACAGGCTTACCAGTCAGGGTAGCCATAAAGTACACTGTCCAAACTGAGACAGTCTGGGCAACAAAGGAGGTGCCGTTAATAATCACGCTGAGATCACAGGGGTGGAATGAACTGGAACTGCCCCAATTGTACTCAAGAGCTCACAGACTCTTTATCACATATAGGTATGTCTCATAGCCAGAGAAAAGTCAAAAGGATTTTCAATATTAAATCTCTAAAAAACACAAGAGATTCAAGAAAAAACTGGTAGACGAGAAAACTGGTAAAACTTGTGACTTAGCAAGAAAAGAAAAAACAGTCTAGAGTCACCCTCTCAGGAAGAGGCAGTACATACTTTCTGGACCCAGGAGTAAACAGCTTAGAAAGATCCAGAAACCAATCAATGCTGCAGGAAGAGATGCATCGAGGAAGTTGGTGACGCACCGCTGAGAGATCTGACTGCTTATGAGATAAACAAAGCTGAGCAGATGGTAAACAGTATTCCTGGTGCAGATACTTAAGAAAGAAAAGAGGCTTTGAGACACACTGTCTGTCCATTTTCAACAAGTATTTACTAAGAGGCCACTCTCTGCCCAGCATCATTCTAGGTGACACAGAGGGCAGACAGACAAGGTCTCTGCGCCCAGGAGCTTACATTCCAGGGAGATACACAATGGACACATAAGCATATGCCCTTATGATCAAGGGAAGAGCTATGAGGAAAATAAGAACAGTGTAATATACAACGTCCATGGGTGGTGAGCGAAGTGAGAGCTGATGAGGAAAGGCCTGAGGAATGATTTGTGAGCTGAAGCCCGGAAAAGGAACTGGTCATGCAAAGATCTTGGGGAGAACGTTGAGAACAGAAGAAAGATGAACAATTGGAGACTATGACTTCACACAGGTCTTTCTAGAAATGTTGCTGTGAGTCTTATCTACTCTTTTTTTTTTTTTTTTTTGGCCGCACATGGAGGTTCCCAGCCTAGGGGTCGAATTGGAGCTACAGCTGCCGGCCTACACCACAGCCACAGCAACGGCAGATCCAAGCCCCACCTGTGACCTATATCACAGCTCATAGCAACACCGGATCCTTAACCCACTGAGCGAGGTCAGGGATTAAACCCAAATCCTCATGGATTTTAGTTAGGTTTATTAATCACTGAGCCACGAAGCGAACTCCAGTCTTATCTACTCTTGTAGATTCATGTGAAAGGAATATAGAGCCCCCAGAGTCTAGCTCTGGAGTTTCATTCCAGATCCCATTGGTAGCTCAGCAGAGAGCTGACTCAGCCATTCGCAGTTGAATCCATAGAGATAAAGGCTGACATGGTAGGTGATGAATTCCAAAAGTTCTCCCTTTCTATCAAAACCACTTTTGAAAAGAAAGTGCTCTATTGGAATTCCTGTTGTGGCTCAGTGGTTAACGAATCCGACTAGGAATCATGAGGTTTCGGGTTCGATCCCCGGCCTTGCTCAGTGGGTTAAGGATCCGGCGTCGCCGTGAGCTGTGGTGTAGGTTGCAGACACGGCTCGGATCCCGCGTTGCTGTGGCTGAGGCAAAGGCCGGCAGCTACAGCTCCTGTTAGACCCCTAGCCTGGGAACCTCCATATGCCACAGGTGTGGCCCTAGATAAGGCAAAAAGACAATAAATAAATAAATAAATAAATAAATAAAATAAAAAAGAAAGTGCTCACTCTTACACTGTTATCTAAATAAGCAGTTAACAAACTGGTTCCATGAGTCAAAGGTGGCCCACCTTCTGCTTTGTAAATAAAGTTTTATTGATACATAGCCATGCCTATTAGTGAACATCCTGGCTATGTCTGCTTTCACACTACGGTGGAGAGTTGAGTGGTTGTGGCAGAAACTATTTCCCACAGAGCTAAAAATACTTACTCTTTAGTTCTTTACAGAAAAAAAAAATATGCCAATCCTGATCTAAATGACAAATCCCTATAAATAACAGTACCTATACATATAAATATGTTGTCCCTATAAATATAAATACAGTTCTGATGCAACTAGAGGTTCTCATGCTAAGTGAAGTATGTCGGAAAGAGAAAGACAAATACCATATGATATCACTTATATGTGGAATCTAAAATATGGCATAGATGAAACTATCTGCAGAACAGAAATGGACTCATGGACAAGGAGAACAGGCTCGTGGTTGCCAAAGGGAAGGCAGAGGAAGTGGTTTGGATGGGAAGTTTGAGGTTGGTGGACATTTTTTTTGTCTTTTTGCCTTATCTAGCACCGCACCCGCGGCATATGGAGGTTCCCAGACTAGGGGTCTAACAGGAGCTGTAGCTGCCCGCCTTTGTCACAGCCACAGCAATGCGGGGTCCGAGCCGCGTCCGCAACCTACACCACAGCTCACGGCAACGCCAGATCCTTAACCCACTGAGCAAGGCCGGGGATCAAACCCGCAACCTCATGGTTCCTAGTCAGATTCGTTAACCACTGAGCCACGACGGGAACTCCGGTTGGTGAACTTTTAGAATGGGTAAGCAATGAAGTCTTTCGGTATAGCACAGGGAACTGTGTCCAGTCACTTGTGACAGAACATGATAGAAGATAATATGAGAAAAAGAATGTATGCATATATATGACTGGGTCACATTGCCGTACAGCAGAAATTGACAGAACATTGTAAATTAACTATAATAAAAATGTTTTTAAATGAATAGATATACAATTCCTATATATTTATAGTTCCTAATGGAGGGCATTACAGGAGCAAAATCTTTTCCACTGGATCATCAATTATAGTCCCTCCTGTCCAGGTATGCCCAACTTGAGTCAACAACTCCCTAGCAAAAGAAGTGCTTGAGAGAGTATGTGCTCTGCTACTTCTCTGTTCGTGCATTTTCCCCTATTAAACCCTAATTTATATCTTCCACCTCCACCTACACCCCAGCCCCTTTGCCACATCACAAGTACTGATTTAACCATTTCTTCCACATTGTATTGGGACTTTAAAAGAGGAGAATATGAGAAGTAAATTGTGGATTACTGGAGAATGGAGAATAATATAGACATGTTTTGGTTTTCTGGGCTGAAACCCAAAGTTCCAAAAGAGTAGGATTTTGGCTAGGGAGGTGGATAATCACTGATGGAAAGAGACATTTGACTGGGATCCTAAGTCACTGAAACCTTGAGTGGCTGACACTGTAACAGATGAGGAGGGAGCCATATGCAGAGAATAAATTGTAGGAAAACGCAGAGCTTTATTCCCAGATAAATCTTTAGTATCTAAATCTCAGTGGGATCTACTTCCCTGGTGTGCTGGATGCTGAAAGTTCGCGGTGGGATTTGATATCCAAATTATCACTCTTCCCTGGTCCTCTCCAGGGTACAAACACAAATAACTAGCTAAACCAGCATCAAACTATCAGCTCAACTGCCAAAAAATCAGGATCAGAGGCCACTGCAAGGCTTTCTTTACCACTCCCCAAACCTAGAGTTTTGTAAGTATGTAATCCTGATGTACCCATGCAGTTACAGTCTTGAATAAGCTGAAATTAAGAGAATAGAGAACTGCAAGTCTCTGCCAATCTTGCAAGCATGTATAGATTAAAGAGAAGCCCATGTCACCTGAGTCTCAGTGCATTGGCTGTGCCCCAATTAATGGGACTCAAAGCCTTCCGACAGCAGCCTAGTTTCACCAACTGAATTAGTCTCACTCTTCTTGTTGGAGGAAAAGTTTTGAATAAAAGGTAAGAAGTGTTTCTCCAATATTGTTTCTTCTTGAGTAATGGAACAGAAGCCCCCATATGTAAATATAAGAAGTATATCTAAATATAAGGGGTTTGTAATATTTTCCCTAACAGTGGTCTGGATAAACTATGGGCATTAAAAATTGTGACCCTTTAGCCTTAGGCTAAAAGAAGCCGAATGGCTTTCTTCTCAGCTTTCTAGATCTTACCACCCTCCTGGCGACAGCATGAAAAATTAAGACCATTTCCCAGAATTCCAGAGCCAGGCATATCTAAGCTGTCCTTGCCAGCCTTCCTCCTCTGTCTTGTACCAGCTTTTCTAGGTCTACCATGATCGGGGACTCCTCCAAAGAGAAGCCTCCCCAGTTCATCTTGCAGGGATGAAAAGAAAAGGAGAGAAAGGTCTCCAAAGATATCATCCAACCCTGAGAGAGATTTTCCTCCACCCATCAAAAGCCACTGATTCTTTGGTGAAGCTGTATAGATATACAGACTATACATAACGATATACAGATCGATGACAGTACATGTCTTCTTCTTCCCTGACTTTGGAAAGAGTAGGGCATGTGTCCTTGAGTCCCACCTAGAGGTTATAGAATACATCTGAAAAAAGATGCATCATGATGACTGGGCAGAAAATAAATTGCTATTCCGATTGAGAGGACTTTAACTTGAAATTGGAAAGGAAGATGAAACATACTCAGTGAAAATGGGAAAATATTAAGACAGTCAACATCACTTCTGACATTAAAAAAAAGATTAACAATGGATGAAGTGCCAGGTAATTCAAAGGAGAACATAGTTCAAAGTACAAGAATCTCCATATATTTCATTGGGACACCAATGCGTTCAATACAGGTAGGAGGAAAAAGTCAAGGTGAACTGGAAGCTTAGCAAGAAGATAAATTTTACCTCATAAATATGACTGAGACTTGGTGGTAAAGAATTCATTATGAAGGCAGTGATCAAAAGGAGTATCCTGTTTAAAAGAAATCAATCAGATAGAAATGGAAGGAAAATAAGATTGTAGCTTAAAGAATTTGTAACTGAATGTAAATCTACACATGTGAGGATGTCAGTGCCTAGAAACTATTAGGATGAAAAAAGGGAGATTTGCAGGCAGACCAGCACAGTGGGAGTGTTTTGTTTTATAGAGGATGCTGCCACAGGAGAATATATTTAATTTGTTTCTGAAACGGCCAACAGAACTGGACGTGAGTGACGACAGAGATATGAGCGGTCTTAGAAAGGATACCCTGCCCTTCAGGTGTCCATGAAATAACTTTCATTCCAGGAAGGGAGAATGTGCCAGTAAAATTTCTCTTTTTCCCACCCCTCCTTTACTCCCCAACATTGGAAGAGTGGGAATGATGCAACTGGTTATGTGAAAATTTTCTGACATCAGTTGATTTACATTTTTGATAGGAACAAGAAAATGACATGAAAGTTAGGTGTCACCTGTTGTCTTTAACTCTTTGACCCTCCCCACTTCAGGGCCTGATACAGATAAGACAGTGATTCCTCTTCTGGATGGATAATCATCTGTCCAGATAGGAGTTCCATCTTGAGATTCCAGAAAACCTCTGCAGACAAGAATATCATTGTGATGGTCTCAGAGACTCCTCTTTACATGAAGACCCCAAGGTTCAATCAGGAAGCACGATGGCATTTGCAGGTCCAAGCCACTTGCTCTAGTCCAGATCTGATGATAATGATGATGATGATAGAGATAGTTCTAGATATATTGCCCTCATATGTCTATTTCTCGTTTGGACCTTTAAAATTATAGTACTGGGTGCTTATTTCTGTTTTAAAAATATATAGATAATCCAAACAACATCTCTCTTAAGAATGTTCTTTTCAGAGCTCAAATACGTAGGTCTTATGTTTCCTATTATCTTTCTAGAGGTCTTTTCTGTTTGTTTGTTTAGGGCCGCACCCACAGCATATGGAGGTTCCCAAGCTGAGGGTCTAATCGGAGCTGGAGCTGCTGGCCTACACCACAGCAACACCAGATGCTAGCTGCATCTTCAACCTACTTCACAGCTCATAGCAACGCTGGATCTTTAAGCTACTGAGCAAGGCCAGGGATCGAACAGGAATCCTCATGGTTCCTAGTCACATTCATTTCTGCTGCATTACGACGGAACTCCTTTATAGAGATCTTAATCCTACATTGCTTACGATGCAGCTCAGGTGCCACTTCTATCCTTCACTACTGTAGCCAGGAAAAGTTTTCTCTAGGGTGTAAATTCCTTAGAGCAGAAACCAGCAAATCACAAACTTCTGTGTATGTTGTCATCTTCACTTTTAAACCTGCTCTGATTTCTGTCAGCTGAGTTAGCAGCCTCAGTCATTCCAGGCTCCTCTCCAATTCATGCCCCCTCATATCTTATCTGACAATATGTTCCACTTGCCCTGGATTCTCAGTTAATGCCTAATGCCCGGGCATAGTTATTAAGATTTCAGCCTTCACTCCTGATTGCTCCCTTTAGAGATGATACGTTTTATGGTCACCCTAAACCCATATCCAACCTTCCTTTCTTCCTGTGTCTTAAATTGATCTCCCCTTCTCCTCATCCTTAAAATGTAAGTCCTACTTCAGACTCCCATCAAGTCTTATTAGTTTAACAGCCTAATTACTTTTCCAGAAGCAATGCTTCAATTCTATCTTCACATATGCCAGAGCAGTCTGTCTGAAACCCAAATGTGTTCATGCTTCTTCTTTATTTAATACCATTCTATAGCTCCCTATTGACAGGCACAAACTACAATGTCTGGCTTCAGATTATATCTAACATCCCACTAGTTTCTTCGGCACATCCTCTTGACTTTGACCACGCTTTCTCCTCTACTCAAAATACCCTTTCCTCCATGACCTTCTTTCCCCAACTTGTCTGGCAAACTGTATTTCATCCTTTAGGACTCAGAACAAGAACCATCTAATAACTGGCCCTTTTCCTCACTGCCTCTGACCACCCTGGGTTTGGGGACCTTTCTCCATGTTGCCATTCATCAATAACCTTCATTCATCTCTACTGAATTTTTAGTACTGTGTTTTTATGATCTATATGCCTATTTCCCTTCCTTAAGAACAAAGAACTACTTTTTCCTGACTTGAGGTACCATGGTTAATGAGGTACCATGGTTAATGAGGTACCATGGTTAGAAACACCAGTCCAGAGTAGACAATCCATAATTGTTTGTTTACCATATTTATCACAAAACACTTCAAACACAGAAAAATATACTAGAAGCACCTGTATAGCTGCCACTTGGACTTGACCATTACCATTTTACTAATCTGCTTCACCACATTTCTATTCATTCTTCGATCAATTCATTAACCCATCTCTTTAAAGCATTTCAAAGTAAATCGAAGACATATATATATATATTTCCCTCCTAACTCTGTCAATACATAAATCATTAACTAAAGTTCATCACTTTATTCTTTTCTTTTAGGATGTACATACAGGAAATGCATAAATCTTAAGTGTACATTTCCTGAGTTTTGATAAGCATATATATTTGATAACCTATCCTTTCTCCAAAGTGTTGCACTATGTCAAAAGCAGCTGGCTATATTTGTGTGGATCTAGTCCTGAGCTCTCTATTCTATTACATTGATCTATGTGTCTGCTCTTTCACTAATGCCGTACTGTCTTGATTACTAAATCTTTTTTTTTTTTTGGGGGGGGGGTGCTGCACCTACGGCATATGGAAGTTCCCAGGCTAGGGGTCGAATCACAGCTACAACTGCCAGCCACAGCCATGGCCACAGCAACACCAGAGCCAAGCAGCACCTGAGACCTACACTGTAACTTGCAGCAACCCTGGATCCTTAACCCAGTGGGCAAGGCCAGGGATTGAACCCACATCCTCATGAATACGAGTCGGGTTCTTTATCCACTGAGCCACACAGGAAGTCCACTACGTCATTATAGTAACTCTTAAAATTGGTCATTTCGACTTGATAACTTTTCTTTCAGCTTGAAGAAACTCTTTAAACCCAATATGGTTCTAGTTCAGGTCTACTGGTGACAAATTCTCTTAGTTTGACCAAAAAATGTCTCCATTCTGCATTCATTCTTGAAGAGTACTTTTTCCGGACAGAAAATTCTGGATTAACAATTTGCCCTTTCAGCTCTTTAAAAATTTTATTCAAATGTATCCTAGCTTACATTTTTCTCTAACAAGAGACCAACACTGATTTGACTTCTCACTCCCCTTTATAAAATTTTCTCTGGTTCCTTTCAAGATTTTCTCTTAATCATTTATTTTTCGGAAGTTTGACTATGTTTCGCACGGTTTTCTTTGTACATATTCTGCTTAGGTTTTTTTAAGCTTCTCAAGTTTGTAAATGTATGTCTTTCACCAAAAGAAAAAAGTGGCTATTATTTCTGTCCCATTCCTTCTCGCTTCTCCTTCTGGGACTTGAAGTTACACTTGCAGTAAATGTTTTCCTGTTTTGCCACATGTCTTTGAGATGCTGTTAATTTTTTAAAATATTTTTCTCTATTCTTCAGATTCAGTAATTTCTACTGAGCTCTCCAAGTTTACAAATTCTTCTTCTTTTTCTGGTGAACTTCAATCAGTGAATTTTTAAATTTTCGAATATTGAATTTTTCAATTATAGAATTTCCATTTGATTTTTTGTTATTCCTTTTATTTCTCTGCTAAGATTTACTTTTTAAAAATTCGTTAAGAGTATTTTCATCATGACCTCGAACATCGTAACGGCTACTTTAAAATCCTTGCCTGCTAATTCCAACATCTGGCTCATCTTGGAGTTGGCCTTCACTTACTCTTTTTCCCCTTGAGAATGAATCAAATGTTCATGATTTTTTGTATATTAAGTATTTATAGACTGTGGATTGCTAGATTCTGTTTTATGCCTCTGAAGTGTGTTTTGTTGTTGAGTTTATGTTAGCAAATTTCAAACTTTCTTATTTTTTTTTTCTCGTCATTTTAGGTCTGCACCCGCTGCACACGGAGGTTCCTAGGCTAGAGGTCTTATCGGAGCTACAGCTGCTGGCCTTCGCCACAGCCACAGCAACGCAGGATCCGAGCTGCTTCTGCAACCTACACCACAGCTCATGGCAACGCCGGATCCTTAACCCACTGAAAGGCCAGGGATCGAACCCGCAACCTCATGGTTCCTAGTCTGATTTGTTTCCGCTGCGCCACGACAGGAACTCCCAAACTCTTTCTTTGATGGCAGCTTTAATCCAATCCTTAGCAAAGCTCCCTGGAATATGTCCCCAAACGTTTGTTTCAGGAGTCGTTTAGATGGTCAGAATGTGTCTAAAGACAAAATCTCAGCCTCCTTTTCTCTGATTCCATCACTTCCCAGAAGTTTTGCTGTCCAGAACTTTGTTCTTTTATTTTTTTTAACCAAAAAGATTTTTCTATCATAGTTTTGGCCACCTTCATCTATAAGGCAAACTGAGGCCTTTACTCAGTTTATAAGCCATAGAAATAGGAACTTACCCAGAGCTTTCTCCTTCATCTAAGTGTTGTTTCCCCTCCAAAAACTGCCTTTATTTTTCGTTCTTCAATTTTGGCCATTGGTTTTGCTGTTTTGTTTTGTTTTTGTCTAGGCTTTACAGTTACTATCTGCAAAAGGGTCAGTCAGATAGGATCTTACTCAGATTTTATTAGAAGCAAGCCTCAACGATTCATAAATATTTATTGAATTAAACCTTAGTCTGGCACCTCAAGGACAGAGATCTCTATCTATTTATTTATTGGTACATCACAAACGTCAAGGATGGTGCGTGGTATACTTTAAATACTCAATAAACATTGCTGAATAAATGAACAGATGAATGGTTATTATCGCAATGGCCTATACACAATTGACATTTACATTTCCTGGGTAACTTAACTGACTTTCTCAGAAATTGAACACATTCTAACGAGGAGCACAACCCATAACCTCTTTTCAAAAATAATAACTGTTAACATTTCATTATATCTTTTTAAATGAAAGACTGTCAAAATTAGGTATACAGTCAAAGACTTTTTAATATGTTAACTTTTGCTCTAACTTTGGACTTCAGTGTATATGTCTTTTAATCACAGTTATAGAAAATTCTTTACTTTTTCAACTTTCCAAAGGAAAAATGGAACATAAAACTCAAGTGATAATAGATGATTCTTTTAAGAGCTTAGTAGGCAAATACATTATACAAATGCTATGTTCAACAAAATAAAACTG
Organism: Catagonus wagneri; assembly: GCA_004024745.2. NCBI lineage: Eukaryota > Metazoa > Chordata > Mammalia > Artiodactyla > Tayassuidae > Catagonus > Catagonus wagneri. The sequence goes on along the minus strand of PVHT020000237.1, from coordinate 998,106 downwards.
TGTCAAGTCTTCTCTGAGCTAATGCCTATTGCAAGCCATGAAGACAGCATATGGCACAGAGCCCTTCCCAAACACACCTGACCTTGGAACATTATCCTAGAATGCCGCATGGTATGCCCCGAAACTCAGTTTGGGGAAAGCTAGTGTGGAATTTTCCACGGGCCTGATGCAAACACTTGGGCATGAGGAGCCATCCTGCGATAGAGCAGAGCAGCTTCCCATCTCTTTTGTTCCCAAAATGGCATATTCTCTCCTTCCTCCACTGAGCCTGGATTTCATTTCCACCTTTCTATTACATTTGCCTTCAGTAAAGTCAGCCATCAGCCTCAGTTATTTACATGTCGATCCAAACACAAAAGAGAGTAAAACAACTGAGCCGAATGAAGGAGCGATTAAGAACCCGGAGATACAAAAGGCAACAGCTTTCAAGAGGATGCACCCAGCACACAGAGCTTTCTTTCATGATCAAATTCTTTTTGAAATCCTAAATCAAAGGCGCAGCCTATCAGAGAGCTAGAAAATCCAGAATAAAAAAAAATGTCATTGATGAGAGACGTTTTGTTATTATACTGTGTGCTTTTGACAGCGTTTGCTGCCTAAGCACATGTGGGAAATAGCAATACATGCTGAACGCTTCCTTTATACACAAAACTCTACAATGAAATGCCCAGGGAGAGAGAAAAAAAGAAATAAAATACAGTTGGCAAAATCAAACCAAGCAGAATTAACACCTCCAAACCACAGCCCAGGCATCTGCAGCTCCCCAAGGGGACTGGTTGGAAACTATAGCTTTCGTACTTTCAGAACTCTGTTAATTTTTTTTCTGCTTGGCTGAGTCAGGACTGCGTAGGGGACAGACAAGGGGCAGGACAACCCATTTTTGAAACTCTTCAAACAAATCCTGAATAGGCAGAAGTAATATCCAAGAAGGAACAACCGTGAGTAATAAGCGTCCTTGGGGACCCAGAAACATTTTCTAATCAAGGACCATAAACTTGCAAACTGGGCACAGCAGGGAATAAGCCAAGTGAATCAATTAAGCAGGTTCTCCTGATAAATATGGCTTCCATTTTGTGGTATTTTCATTCCTCATTTTCATTTTGGAATAACCGATGTCCAAAGAAATTTGGAAAGGATAAAAGAAAAAAGAGAGTGATGTGTCCTTAGATGTGCCGAGTTGGGCAGCCAAGGAAGTAAATGGATAAAACACAAGTCAGTCTTTTTTCATTTTCTGGGGTGGACCCAGAAGTCCACGCCGTGTGATCAGAGGGGTCAGGTGAAAAGCAAACACTGGCTCACCAAATTACTGTGAACTCAGCATTTATCATTTTGTCCTTTTTAAAAACTTAAAACAATAATTTTCTGATTGCCATAGAAGTGTTTTCCCATTAATTTAATCAGACCAAACAAAGAGCTATAATGAAATAAAAATCTCCAAGTTTCACTATGTATATACTTGTGCTGTTAACAGCTTGGCTCATATTCATCCAGATTTCCATGATATATAAATTGCCCATCTTTAACATGTTACGAAAATGGATTCCTCCTTTGCATGTTGTTTTATAACTTTCTTCCACTTCACTATAAATCAGGATCATCTTTCTGAATCAATAATGATGTCATCATTTTGAATAACTATAAAACATTTCCTTAATTGGATATATCACAATTTGCTTGCCTAAGCTCATTCTTAAATATTTAATTTTTCACTACTCTCAAGAATGCATTATAACTATATTTGCTTAGGGAGTTCCCTTTGTGGCTCAGTGGTTAACGAATCCGACTAAGAATCATGAGGTTGCGGGTTCAATCCCTGGCCTTGCTCAGTGGGTTAAGGATCCGGCGTTGCCATGAGCTGTGGTGTAGGTTGCAGACGCGGCTCGGATCCCGCGTGGCTGTGGCTGTGGCTGTGGCGAAGGCCGGCAGCTACAGCTCCTGTTAGACCCCTAGCCTGTGAACCTCCACATGCCACAGGTGCGGCCCCAGATAAGGCAAAAAGACAAAAAAATAAATAAATTAAATAAATAAATATTTTTGCTTATACATCATTCCATACTTCATATTTACTTAGAAAAAAAAAAAAAGCTAGATGTGCAGCTGCGGGGTTCAGGGCATACCTGCTTGAAATTTCTATGCATTTTGCCAGATAGAACTACAGGGTTGGGGGAGTATATTAGTTGACATTCTCACCAAAAGAATGTAAGAGTCAGCACTTAGCTACAGTACTTGGGATCTGAAATGCTTGTCACCCAAACTGGGGCTTTCCCCGTACCACGGAGTATGAACTCTGAACTCACCGCGGGCTGAGTCTGGGCCTTCACCTGCATATCCTCCAAAGCACTCAGATGCATTGTTTTACAGTGGATGCCCAAACAAGGTTCTGATAAATAGGCCAAGTTCCTAGCATGACCGCGAGACCCTGTTCACCCCCATCACCTTCCCAGCTCCCTCTCCCACGACTTTCCCACTTTGCCTGCTCCAAGCACACCGACATCCTTTCTGCTCCTCCAGCACAGGTCGCATGCTCCCATCAGAGCCTTGGCATCTGCCTTTCACTCTTCCTGGAACTTCCCTCCCCTGATAGCCCCGAGATCATTGCCTCAGGGAGCTTCTCAAAGGCCACAAGTGGTTCTCCTATTTTAAATTGCAACTCCTTCATTGTAAATCAATCAAAATAAAAAATTAAATAAAGATAAAAAAATGAATTGCAAGTCCTTCAACATTCTGTATCCTCCTCCCATTACATCTACTTTCTGCAGTATTTTTCTTATTACGTGTTTTATATATGTTCTCTGTTTACCTTGTTTACTTTCTGCCTCCACCCACTAGAGGAGGAATTTTGTCTGTTTCATTTGCTGCTGTGTTCCCGGCCCCCGGAAGAGGTACTCAATAAATATACATTGAACAAAAAAAAATCTATGAAAAGTAATTGCTGGAACCATAAATGAGGGCACAGTGAGAGAAAGTATACATGTAGGTGAATGGGATAAGGCTAAAATATAAACCTGAGCTGCATCATCTGAACTGTACAGCTGTTCAAAGTCTACTTGAAGTTGGAAGCAGGAGCAACAGGTAGCCTTGGAAAGTTTATAGTCCATTTGGAATATAAAACTCATGATATTTTTATAAAATACAGAGCTGTAATAAATAAATGGAAATCAATATGATGTCATTATTGAGGGGATGCGACTAAAGCCACAATTTACAAATAAAGAAGCTGGTTTGGAAAAGAAAGGAAAAGGATGTAAGCGGATGCAAAGTTGTGAGTATATGAACAAGTGTGTTCAGTGTTGTAAAGAACAAGAAAAGAGTGTTTCCATTAATCCGCAGACATTAGTTAAGCAATTTTGGTAGATCAGGCATTTAGCCGAGAACTGGGAAATACAACAGAGACCCTGACCCTGACTCTACCATGGATTTCTCCCTTGGGGAGAAATGCACGTAAATTACCATTGTAGGGGAGTTCCCCTCGTGGCACAGAGGTTAACGAATCTGACTGGGAACCATGAGGCTGCAGGTTCGATCCCTGGCCTTGTTCAGCGTGTTAAGGATCCGGCGTTGCCGTGAGCTGTGGTGTAGGTCACAGACGCGGCTCGGATCCCACGTTGCTGTGGCTAAGGCGTAGGCCAGCGGCTACAGCTCTGATTAGACCCCTAGCCTGGGAACCTCCACATGCCTTGGGTGTGCCCTAAAATGACAAAAGGCAAAAAAAAAAAAATTAGCACTGTAATACTATGTAGGGTGGGTTATTTGTAGCAGACATGAGGGCGCTGAAGCTAGATGAGTGTATGAGGGAGGAGGAGGGCACTGCCAGGATATGTGGTCTCAGAGTTGAGTTGCAAAAGACATATCAAACAGAAATTAGCCAAAAAGCACAAAGGAAGTGCTTGAAAGGAGGAGAGAGACACCTGTGCATAAGCTCAAAGGCAAAGCTTTTTCCCATTGGTTTATTTGTGTTTCTATTGTCTTTATTCTAGGAGGTGGATCAAACAAGATGTTGCTGTGATTTATGCCAGATAGCATTCTGCCTGTTTTCCTCTAGTTTTATAGTATCCGGCCTTACATTTAGCTCTTTAATCCACTTTGAGTTTATCTTTGTGTATGGTGTTACACAATGTTCTAATTTCATTCTCTTACATGCTGTTGTCCAGTTTTCCTAATTAAACTCAAAAGCTTCTGCACAGCAAACGGTGTTAGGAAATGAAAAGACAACGCACAGAATGGGAGAATATTTTTGCCAATGACTCAACCGACAAAGGTTTAATCTCCAAAATATACAAAAAACTCATATAACTCAACAACAAAAAAAACAAACAACCCAAAACTGAAAAATGGGCAGAAGATCTAAATAGACATTTCACCAAAGAATGCATAGAGATGGCCAGTAGGCACATGAAAAAAATGTCAACATCACTAATTTTTTAGAGAAACTCAAATCAAAACTACAATGAGATACCACCTCACATCGGTCAGAATGGCAATCATTAACAAGTCAACAAAAAACAAATGCTGGAGAGGATGTGGAGAAAGGAAACCTTCCTTCACTGTTGGTGGGAAAGTAAATTCCATTGTGGTCATACCATGGAAAATGTACTGTTTTCCATGGCACGACCACCATGGAAAACAGTATGGAGGTTCCTCAGAAAACTAAATATAGAACTACCATATGACCCAGAAATCCCACCCCTTGGCACCTATCCAGACAAAACTTTCACTGAAAATATACATGCACCCATATGTTCATTACAGCACTATTCACAATAGCCAAGACATGGAAACAACCTAACTGCCCATTGAGGGATGAACAGACTTGGAGATGTGGTGCATATATACAATGGAATACTACTCAGCCATAAAAACAGTTATGCCATTTGCAGCAATATGGATGGAACTAGAGACTCTCATACTGAGTGAAGTAAGTCAGAAAGAGAAAGACACCATATGATATCACTTTTATGTGGAGTCTAAAATATGGCACAGACGATCTATCTACAAAACAGAAAAGGTCATGGACACGCAGAACAGACTCGTGTTTGCCAGGGGGAGGGAGTGGGATGGGTTGGGAGTCTGGGGTTAGTAGATGAAAACTGTTGCATCTGAAGAGGATGGGCAATGAGATCCTGCTGTATAGCACAGGGAACTATATATATATCTGATCACTCGTGATGAAACATGATGGAGGAAAATGTGAGAAAAAGAATGCATATATGTGTTTGACCGGGTCACTTTGCTGTACAGCAGAAATTGACAAACAATGTAAATCAATCAAAATAAAAATTTAGGAGTTCTCATTGTGGCTCAGTGGTTAACAAACCCAATTAGTATCTATGAGGATGGAGGTTCCATCCCTGGCCTTGCTCAGTGGGTTAAGGATCCGGCGTTGCCAGTGTAGGTTGCAGACACAGCTCAGATCTGGCGTTGCTGTAGCTGTGGTGCAGGCAGGCAGATGCAGCTCCAATTCAACCCCTAGCCTGGGAACCTCCATATGCCAAGGGTGCTGCCCTAAAAAGACAAAAAAAAAAAAAGGAGTGAGAGAGAAAGTACCGGCTCTTGGAATTGCAGGAGGGGGTGCAGCAGAGAGCTCAAAACAGAAGTGGCACTGTGGCTGCAGAGGTGAGCAAGCCGAGGGGATGGGGGCGGGGGTGGTCTTCTCTCTTGATTTGTCCAGTCTCTACCCCAGAGACACCGGGCTCCATGGAAGGAATTACAAAGGGCAGTCAGCACTAATCTGTAATAAACTCATTCCACAACATTTCAGACTTACAGAACAGACTAAAAGAGAGCAAGAACCCACTTAATAGGACCTGACATCTCTGCCAGGACCAAAGGACTAAAGTAAAATGATGAAAGGAAAAATTCAGACTTTAGTCCTCAACAGGGCTGCAGTAACAGGTTCCCCAGGGCGACAGAGGGGCGACAGCAGGGGGCCTGAATTCCCAAGGTTGTCTTGGCTTCTGCTCCTAGAAATGCAGAAGCACTGTGGACAGAAATCAGGGATACACAGAAATCGGGGGCATTTGCTTATTTCCAGTCATTTCCTTCCCTCTTGTAGCTCCATCTGTTCTCCCATTGCTAGTGATTCACAGAATGCTTGTCTGATCAAAATTGACTTTCATTTAATAAGGAACTGCATCTATGACGAACTACAAAAGCCTTTATACTTTCTGTCATTTATCATCATCTTTTTCTCCATCGTGACAAATAATTGGGGAAATGAAAACAATTGGCTTCTAGCCTGAGTATTCGTGCTGAAAAAAAAAAGTTTCATTACAGTAGCATTTGTGCATACCAGCAACACCTGGAAAACTTAAAAATACGGATGCCTGAGTCTCACCCCCAGAGACTCTCATTAAATGAGTTTGGGGTGGTACCTGGGAATCAGTAATTATAACATACATATTAAAGGTCCTAAGAAATCCAGTTATAGAGATCAAGGCTGACAGCGTATCATCTCAAATTTCCTAAACTTATTTCACCATGGGACCACCTATTTTTTGGCAGAACAGTTATCTCTCAAAACACTAACCATCAGCAAAAAAAAAAAAAAAAAGGTGCTAGTCTTACTTTTGAGAGAAATAAATCCCCAGGAATAATTGTTTATATTTATCTATCACTGTTTCATATTTATTATCAATCATATTTGAATAAAACCCTAAAGAAAACCCTGCACTTTCATGGATCCTTCTCATTGAGGTGTACTTATACTAAGACAAATGATAAGCAAATCAACAAGCATGAAGATTGCCCTCTTCCCTTAGAGACCGCTTTTTAAACAGAGTTAGAAGCCCACTACTCCATGACTTTGTCTTTTGCTCATCAGTTGGGCTACAATAAATCCTGCTCCAACATAGCAAATAATATTTCCTCAAAGCAAACGTCTTAATAATTTACAAGTTCCCCCCCATTTTTCTTACGACCTCTGGGCATAGGTTTGTGATCTACAAAAAAAGCAGTCCACATAAGTAACTTAATAAATATTAAATAAACTCTTTGCAGGCAGCGCATGGCAGTGAAAACAGCAAACCCTTTTGAAACAGCCAGACCTGAGTTTAAATCCCATCTCCACTGCTTATTAGCTTTGCGTCCTACAGCAAACTTATCTCTCTGATCCCAAGCTTGACAGCTAAAGTGAAGATGCCTAAAATATCTAATTTTCAGGACACTTGCAGGTGGCGAGTGGGGGGGGTATTAAAGTTTATATAAGCAAACTTCTTGACTTAAATATGGTGCCTAATAAATATCTGTCAATTAATCAAATAACTTTTAAGGTAATGACATAATTATTTTTTATCAAAAATTGCTTGAAATTTTTTTCCACGTGCAGTGCGAGGCAAGTTTAAAATAAAGGTATTTTTCTCTGTGGGTATTTTTGAAAGAGGGAGCATTCTGCTGGAAAGTTGGACATCTGTAGCCCTCTGGTGCAGTTGAGGTCACAGCCATATTCATAAATACTCAATTTTCTGCTCCTGAGCAGATATTAACAAGGAGCTCCTTTACATTTCTCTCTGCACAAGCATATTAATACCAAAGGACGGGTTAATGGGCAACCAAATTTGGAGTTATTGATGAAAACAAACATATGATATGTCTGCTCTTAGGTTATATTTTTGAGCAAAAATATTGAAAGACCAAAGAAACGGGAAGGGAAAAAACCCTGTTCCAAATCAGATCTAATACACGGAACTGTCCAATCTCAAAAACTCACTTCCCTGAGTGAATAGAAATGCTATTTTATTCATATTCTTAGAGACTAAATGTAAAATAACCTGAAGTGTAAATATAATGAGTAATGTATTCCATATCATGACGTAATTCACGTTATTACTTATTAAAAATTTCTTCAACTGTGAATACTTAACATCTTTCAAAGTGGGTTCCCACCATAGGCCACTTTATAAATGACCCGAGAAGAAATGGTTGTCTTCTTCTCTCTCTTTTTGTCTTTTTAGGGCGGCACCCATAACATACGGAATTTCCCAGTCTAGCGGTCTAGGCATTGAACTGGAGCTGCAACTTTCAGCCTACACCACAGCCACAGCAAAGTCAGATCCGAGAGGCATCTGCAACCTACACAGCAGCCTGCGGCAATGCCAGATCATTAACCCACTGAGCAACTTAACAGATTGAACCTGCATCCTCATGCATACTGCTTGAGTTCTTAACCTGCTGAGCTACAACGGGAACTCTGGTTGTCCTCTTCTCTTATTCAAACTTCCTGACACTGAAGAAGCCTTCAGTTGCTTTCTTTTGGGTTAGAGGTTCAAGACAAAAATTCTTTTTTAATCGTTCTTTTTAAAATGACTTTACAGAGGGATGATCAACATACAAAAAGCTATAGATATATAAGGCACACAACTTGTGATTTTGGAGATACGTGTATACCCAAGAAAGCCTCATCATTATCAATGCCATAAATGTATCCATTACCTTCAAAAGTTTCCACCCGCTCCCCTGATTTTTCGTTTTTGAGGTTTACTTTTCTTTCCTTTTGTGGTAAAAGCACTTAACATAAGAGCTACTCTCTTAGCAAACTGTCATGTATACAATACAGATTTATTTATAATAAGCCCTATTTTGTACAGTAGATCTCCAGAAACTATTTTGGAAAATGGAAACTTTTTGCCCTTTGCTCAAAATTTCCTCGTTTCCCCGTTGCCCATCTCCCAGCAATCACCACTCTACCTTCTGCATCTATGTGTTTGACTATTTTAGACTCCACATATGTGTGAAATCATGCAGTATTTGTCTTATTTCACTCAGCATAATGTCCTTTAGATTCATTCTTACTGTTGTAAATGGCAGGATCTTCCATCTTTTTAAGGCTGAGTAATATTCCATTGTATGCCTACGCCGCGTCTTTATCCATTCATCTGTCTACGGAGATTCAGATTTCAATTCTTTTGGCTCTATGCTCAAAAATCAATGGCTGAAAATTCTTCCGATGACCTAGAGAACCAACTTGCCTGTCTTAATGACTTCAACTCTTGCCACACCCTCCACTCATTTGAGTCTTCATACTCCAGTCATATATACTAACCTTTCATAAAATTTTCCTGTTCACTTTAGGCCTTCTTGACCTCTGCCAAAAATAGGCTCTAACCCCCTATCCCTGACTTAAGCAGCACTTATTCAGGCCCTTTTGACCTCTTCTCTGCATGTCCAGCTGGGTTTTGTCTCCCTCTTAGTCATTCCCCCGAGACGCTTTATGACAGACCCCATTTCTTACTCCAAATTGACTTTCCTTTATAAACTGTAAGTTCCCTGAGGGCTGGGGCTTTTTCCATCTTGTTTAACACCGTCACCAGCACCAATATGATGTATTTTAATAAATAAATGAACATGATAAATACAGAATAAGTTAGGGAAGAAGCTGAAGTTTTAACGTGCTTTCATCTTTCTGATCTTGCTATTTACCTCCCAGAAAGGAGGGTAAAAGAATCAATGTGTGGAGTTCCTGTTGTAGCACAATGGAAACAAATCTGACTAGGAATCGTGAGGTTGCGAGTTCGATGCCTGGTCTCGCTCAGTGGGTTAAGGCTCCGGCGTTGCTGTGGCTGTAGTGTAGGTCGCAGGCACGGCTCGGATCCTGCGTTGCTGTGGCTGTGGTGTAGGCCAGTGGCTATAGCTCCAATTAGACCCCAGCCTGGGAACCTCCACGTGACACAGATGTGGCCCTAAAACGACAAAAGACAAAAAAAAAAAAAAAAAAGAGAGAGAGAGATTTAATGTGCTGTGTAGAACTAAGTAGCACTAACTTTTTTTATCTGAGCTGTATATTCATGTACAAGTAATTTCACAAGCATCAGTCAGAGATTTTTTTACTCCAAGAGGCTGCTTCAAGAAAGGCCTTAATTTTTAATATTCTACTTCTTCAAACAATAAGAAATTAATTAGCATCCCATGTTTGTTCAATAGAAAGTGTGTAATATGTAATTATTAGCTATGGTAGTAGAGAATGAAAATAATTTATTATTTTAACACAATTGACTTACTGTGCCTACTTTTTCATTAAAGAATCTGATTTTATAAATAAGCTAGCTATCGGTTAATACTCTTGTTAATTTTCTTCTTCAGGTGTGCTTTATCCACTTTTTAAATTTTAAATGAATCAAATGTATATGATAAAATGAACTTTATTTCTGTTCATCCTTTCCTTCTGTTTAACAGTAAAAATCTGCTGGTGAGGGTGGACCCGTGTCAGCAGTCACCCTTAGTTACAGCCATAAAAACTTACAATTCAGTGATCACAAAAGAGCAAGCTAGTTTCTTGTGAAAGGACTGTCAACCATTATTTTAAATTAAGTGCCATATTTTACATTAAACTAAGTGCCATTAACCTTAATTTTTATGAGCATCTGTTTATGTCTCAGTAGTAGATCTATAAAATGGGAAGTTAGATGTGGCTACTATGAAATCAAAGCTATAAAGTCTCACCTTAGTGGTGCCAAGTAATATGTAGCTGGTTTATATAGATAGAAAGCGAGGTGCACCCCAGGGAGACAAATTCTGCCTTTAAACTGAACTGAAACCATTTGCTCATAGTATTTTGTTACAAGCTCCTTTTAGCTCATTCTTCTTTTTTTTTTTTGCTTTTTAGAGCCACACCCACAGCATATGGAGGTTCCCAGGCTAGGGGTCCAATCAGATCTATAGCTGCACGCTTACACCACAGCCATGGCAATGCAGGATCTGAGCCACGTCTTCGACCTACACCACAGCTCATGGTAACGCTGGATCCTTAACCCACTGGGCGAAGCCAGGGATCGAACCCACAGCCTCATGGTTCCTAGTTGGATTAATTTCTGCTGCCCCATGACGGGAACTCCTTTTTTCTTTTCTTTTCTTTTTTCCTTAGGCGCATTCATAAGGGGCCTCATCACCCTTTGACTCTTCATGTCAGTTATAGGCTCCTCTCTTTTCTATTTCTTTATATTTTTAAACTTCATTACTTATGCTTTTTCATGTCTATTTGTTTCAACTAAAAGAATTTTAATTATGTTAGGCCCCAGGTTGACAATAAAGGATAGAACGGGATTTCACAGACTCCACATACAGAAATTATTTTGCATCTGCTAAAAATATAGTTATGCAATATAGCATGATGGAGAGTACACAGACTCATTGTCACTGGAAAAAAATTTTTTTTGTCTTTTTTGGCTTTTCTAGGGCCACACCTGCGGCATACAGAGGTTCCCAGGCTAGAGGTCTAATAGAAGCTGTAGCCTCAGGCCTACGCCACAGCCACATCAACGCAGGATCCGAGCCGCGTCTGCAACCTACACCACAGCTCACGGCAACGCTGGATCCTTAACCCACTGAGTGAGGCCAGGGTTCGAACCCACAACCTCATGGTTCCTAGTCGGATTCGTTAACCACTGAGTCACGATGGGAACTCCTGGAAAATTTTTATTTAAATCTCAGGCTTGCTATTAAGTGACTTTGCTCAGTGAGCTTAAATAATTAATGTTAGCCTGCATGTCTATTTCTTTTTCTCAGAGTTGTTGTAAGGGCTAAATAAGGTAATGTATATAATATGATCATTGTAGTGCCCAGCAAATGGTAAATGTTCAGGATATCTTAGTTATACATTATTATCTGTAAAGTAATGAAATTATCTGCTAGAATATTCAAGACCTCTTGCAGATCTTAAAAAGTTCAGTTCTATAAATACTCTTTGTAAATGTATGTCATCAAAGCTAATGGTATGCTCCATACAAAATTAAGGTGGTAGGCATAGTTATTAGCAGTGAATGAATATATTTTCAATTTTATATTAAAAACTCAATAATGTTTTGCTATCAAATAAATAAGTAAAGCTAGTTATGATAACTTTGATCATTTTACTTATTGATTTTAACACTTTAATTTACATAATGTTATCAATAATGTCATTATAATGTTATTTTTGACCTAAAAATTTGTGCAAGTTTACAGAAGGGATACAGTCATATAGTCCAATTCTATATTCATCATTTGAAATTTTTAAAATTCTTCCAACAAATATTAATCCAGCTTCAAGCACCCTGCTAGTTGGAAGTAAACAATGTTAATTATGTTTATTATATTTTTGATAATTAGATTCTTAGGAGAGCCCACAAAATCCTATGTAGTGAAAGTGGAAATGTTCAGTAAAAAATAAAAATGTGGAGTTCCCATCATGGTGCGGTGGAAACGAATCCAACTAGGAACCATGAGGTTGTGGGTTCGATCCCCAGCCTTGCTCAGTGAGTTAAGGATACGGTGTTGCCATGAGCTGTGGTGTAGATCACAGACGCGGCTCGGGTCCTGCATTGCTGTGGCTGTGGTGTAGGCCAGCAGCTGTACCTCCGATTCAATTCCTAGCCTGGGAACCACCATATGCCTCAGGTGCAGCCCTAAAAAAGCCAAAAAAATAAAAATAAATATATATTGCATCTCTTTTGTAACAGTAGTAATTTTGTGTGTCTCAGGAATTAACCAACATGCAAACAAATGAGCTGTGAGTGCAACCCAGAAGATAAACAAAACCACGTGCATAACACAAGATTCTGAAGAGTAAGCATAGATGGTACATGGCAAGGTTCAGATGCTTAAATAACAAGCTCTCAGCCCCTCCACCAAGTAGACGTGTTAACTCAGAATGGGCAGGCTGCTCCCTGGAAAATGACAGTTCTCCCAGAGGAACGGAGAAGAGCAGCACCTTCCACACTCTTCACTTCTTCACTTCAGCCCAGACAAAATTTGAGGTTGGCTGAGGCATTATATTTTCAGAAAAAGAAACATTCTCCAAATGAAAAGGAAATCTAGGGAATTCTTGATGTGGCTCAGCGGTAATGAACCCAGCTAGTTCATTGGGATCCATGAGGATGAGGGTTCAATCCCTGGCTTTGATTAGTGGGTCAGGGATCTGGCCTTGCTGTGGTGTATGTCACAGAGGTGGCTGGGATCCTGCGTTCTTGTGGCTGTGGAGTAGGCTGGCAATTACAGCTCTGATTCGACCCCTAGCCTGGGAACTTTCATATGCCGAGGGTGTTGCCCTGAAAAAAAAAAAGGACCAGAAAAAAGGAAATCTATTTTCCTTAGTCCACTTTAATCTGGACCAAGGACCACCTTCCTTAGTCCCACTTCCTTGGGATGTCAATCTAAATAGAAAACATTGATAAACTATCTCTTTTTCCATAGCCAGTACTTTATGAAGATTTTTCTCAGAATTTGCATTATTAATCATGGCTTATTTTTAAACTGAATTTTACAATAAAATTCAGTTTAAAAATAAATACCCACAGCTCCATGAAGTGAGGGAATATGTCCTACTCTTTGATACGAAGTATTATTTATCTTAGGCAATGGGATGTAATGCTGTTGTTTCAGACACCAGTTCCCATTTTGAACACATTTAAGTCAGCTCAGCATGTGAGCTGTTTATTATCCCAGTGAAAGAAAGGAAGAGAAGATGGGAGGGAGGAAGGGGGAGAGAGAGAGAAGGCAAAGAGGAATGAATTGAAAGGATAAACTCAACTTCAAACAACATTTTCAGAAAACTGGAGTGTTCCTGTATATCCACAGATCAAATATTTATTCCCAAGACATAGCAATTTTTTTCTTTCCTTAGGTTATGGAATAATCATGCTTTAGTCCAAATCCTCAACATGACCACAGGAAAACTAGAGTAAGTCTGAAGAGACTCTGTAGGCCGTACATTTGGGAGTCAGTAACTTCTGAAAATGCGCCTCTTTCTACGAGTTGTCAGTCTATTGCTAGAATAAAGAAACTTAAAGTTGCTTCCAAGTGGCTAACAAGTTTTATAATCAACACTTATTAAGGGAACATAAAGCATACTATTGAAAGAACAGGGAAATCCATTCTAATGGAAAACTTGTCACTTGGTGAGCTACAAGATTATGAGTCCTCAGGGAAAATTTAGAGAGGAGTCATTTGGTCTAATGCATCCACATTTAAGCATAATTGCTAATAAAGGTTCACATAGCAACTCAGTCTCTCAAGAAAAAAAAATCACGGAAGTTGGAGCTCTTGATAGACATATCTGTTAATTACACTGGGAGGTAGAGCAGAGGTTGAGATAAGAAAATTATTATTATTTCAGGCGTGGAGACCACAGAATACCCACCTCAAAGTTGTAGAATGAAGTTTGGCGTGGATATGAAGCCCATGACATCAAAGCCCACTAACCAAGGCTTTTAGAAAAAAACAAGTAAATCGTTGCAAACACTAGAAAGAGATAATGGGTTTCATTTCCTTTGATCTCAGCTTATCTTTATTTATGCACAAGAGAGAGTACCCACTTAATGTAGTCTTTTAACTACGTGACTCAAAAATGTCAGATTCATAGAAGGGAATGGAAAGCATATCTAAAAGAAAAGAAAACACTGAGAAAGGCTACCTCATCTCTTTAGTGAATCTTAGCGGCATTTAGAGCCACCCCGTAAGGACCACTTGTTGGGTTTGCTCAGAACCCCTACCTCCTCTTGTGCTAAGTGTACCCTACTTTTCCTTACTGTACCACCCCTCTTCCACTCTGCATGCTCTCTCTGGGACATCCTCAACCTTGACATTCAACCCCATCTGCCAAAGGAGTGATACTAAGTATCACTTACGTTCACCAGCCAGAGGACATTATTTTCCTAATTTATTCAGTGATGGACATATGACAGCAAAATGGCCAAAGAAGTATGCCTTGAGATTGGAATGAGAAAACAGGCTCTCTCTTCTGGTGGAGGGGAGTCTGTATGCAAAGAATATATACTTTAGATCACCACTGTCCAGCTTTCCTAACAGGTGGCTAGAACCAGTATGAAAAAGAAGCCACACACACAAAGAGCATGAAACAGACATTAAAAAAGAAATGTGATGATATTAGTCAAGGCCCGGGATCCAGGTGTGCCCCAAACCATCCAGACTTCCCTGTAACCTGAACCAATATGTTCTTCTCTTTAAGTTGTTTGTGATGAGCTTCTGTCACCTGCACCTGAACAAGGCCTGATCAATATAACACAACTATATATCAACTGAGCACACAATGCAAAGTGTCGAACAAAAGACTACACTGGATACTTTCCCAGTTTCTATAATGAATGCTACACAAAAACCCAAACACAAGCTTTATCTGATTTGACCCATCTAATGCTATAACGTAAACACTGCGTCTTGAGACTGTTATAAAGGTCAGCAAACAACACTTTCTGAGTCCTAGTGGCCACGATGACATCCTTTAAAGATAACTTTGTTTTGCTTTTCCTATAACTGCAGACGGCCCAAGAAGAAGCCTTACGTCTTCTCTACTGGGAATAGAGAGAGAACATGCATAAAATGGAACTATTTTTTGAAAAATAAAGATTTACAAGCATGAGCTCTACTTAGGGTAGGTCAACAGATGGGTGAATAGTACTACCTTCCCACGTGAAGAACACAGCCCGTAAAAGAACTGTGTGAGTTGTAATGCCCGCTTTCTTTCCTTCGGGATCGTAGGAAACTAAACTAAACTGTCACTTTAATTACTGACTTTCTCAATGCAATGAGGAGGATCTGGCAGAAGCCCAGGTGTGATTGAAAGAGTGTGAAAAAAAATCCCCCAATGGCACGCATTTCAGTGAGGCACGTCTCCATGCCCCAGAGATCCTGCTGGGTATCTCTCCTACCTAAGCCTTAACCTAGCTAATGTTTTTATAGCCTCGTGCTACTTAAGTTAGCACCAGGCTATAAACAAGATAAAACAAAACAAACATCAGCATTTTGAACCTCTGAATTAGGCTAATTCTATAAGGTAACTATGCAAACTGCCTTATAAGCAGTCCACCCTTCTTAAACAAAATTTACCTGCCCTATCCAGTACTGAAGGATTCACCAGGAATCTTGCTCTATGTCCTACATAATAACGCCTGCTTTTACCTATTTCAGAGCCCATTAGAGCTTTCTATACAGCTGCACAGCACTCAGAAAGCTAGAAAAGCAAAGGAAAGAACTGAACAACAGCTTCCTGGTTGTGAGAAACCTGGGGAGCATTCAGTAACTAAGCCAGAGCCCCGTATTTCATCAGCTTTTCTCTCTCTTCTTAAGCCAGGCCCCTAATGACATACACGTCCCAGAAAACGAAGAAAGCAAGCCTTATAAAGTAGCCAAAACAATCCCCTGTCCTACAGAATCTTCAAGGAGAAATTGCCACTGAAATTTTATTGGCACCTTTCTTACGGCAATTTATACCAAGGGCTATAAAAATGTATCATTCCCTTAGACCCAAAAATTCCACTCCTGAGAATTTTTCCTAAGGAAATAATTCAGCAGAAGAAAAAACTAAGTGCACAATAATGTTATTTCCAGCTCCAACTAAAATAGTGAAGCATCAGAAGCAATACAAATATGTAATAATAAGGCGTGTTTAAGTAAATATCTGTATAAATTGATGGAATATTACACAGCCATAAAATTATAATTATACTGACTTGTTTTAATATTCAGTGAAAACATTAAATGTTTCATTATTACGAGTACAATGACGAAAACTAAAAATGTATGTTGTTGAACATGTGGATGCAATATAAAAAATGAAAGAAATTATATTAGGACATGAGGTCATTGATGATATTTCTTTTGTCAAAATTAATTTATGTTGCTCTTATAAATGAATAGCAGCTATGTCAAGAACCTGCCTTCTCCTTCAGAGGAGAAAAATCAGCCATCGTCATCCATTCATTCCCTAAAGAGGCTCGTACCCAGCAGCTCCCATGTGCCAGAGTTTGTTCAGAATTAGGGATATATTCACCTAAAATCAAGTATGCCATGGCCAACATTTCCTCCCCTTTTCTCTGTGGGACTAGAAAGTATCACAGGACTTTGTCACTTTCTATTTTGGAAATTACTACATTTCTTCAAAAATAGTAGACCCCCTCAATATATTCAATATACCTGAAATCTAGATGCATTTTATAATTGATAGCATATTAAAATTGCTATCACCTAGATGGCAGTTGTGATGAGGTTATAACCACCTGACCGTGTGCCAACTTGGTCATAGATCTTCATAGGACTGGTCATTTTAGTTGAGTTATTTGCATTGTTGGTAAAACGACATTTCATTTCAGTCTTTTAAAATGCATACAATCACTTGAAGACAAAAAGAAAATGTAAAAAAAAACTTAGGAGTTCCTGTCACGGCTCAACAGAAAACAAATCTGACTGGCGTCCATGAAGTGTCATGTTCGATCCCTGGCCTCGCTCAGTGGGTTAAGGATCCGGCATCGTCATGAGCTGTGGTGCAGGTCGCAGACGCAGATCGGATCTGGCATTGCTGTGGCTGTGGCTGTAGGCCAGCAGCTACAGTTTCGATTCAGCCCCTAGCCTGGGAACCTCCATATGCCAAGGGTGTCGTCCTAAAAAGACCAAAAAAAAAAAAAAGGTAAAACGCATATGATCATTTGACATTAACTAAAAAGTTATCCTACTGTACAGGACAGGGGACTTATGTTCAAACATGATGAAAGATAGTAGGAGAAAAAGGATAGTATACATATATACACACACATACACACACACACACACATATATATATACACACACACACACAAAACTGGGTCACTATGCTGTACAGCATAAATTGGCACAATACTGTAAATCAACTATACTCTAATAAAAAATAAAATTTTAAATATTTATGGAAAGAAAAATGGTCATATCTTGTATAATTCCTATTCAGAAGTTATAGCTATTAATTCTGAATTTGAAACATAAGATTAATGATATAGATTGGCGTGTACGTTCATATACTTTTTCAATTGGTATAGTCTGTTATAAAGTAAATCCGCTTTTAATGGAAAAAATTAAAATAAAAAGTGTACATGTGGAAAGTCACGATTACTGAACAACAGGGTAGAAATCTAAAAGCAGTTAAGTAAATTTCTTTGTCAGAGGAGTGACTGCAATTCTCCATCTTTTTGCAGTGACAATTTATTGCACTTGTATTTTCCTTATTATACATGCACAAAGATGGTAAATGATAAAACTTTAAATCTAAAATAGTCTCTTTGATAATGTAAAATAAAAATCTTATATGAGAAACATGGAGTCATAGTTTCATCGGGAAGCACTATTTTCACTGTTATGTTAAGTGAAGATACCACGTAAAAATCAACAGCTAGCACGGATACAATAAACACAGTAGTGGACAGCACTATCCACTGATGTGGACTTCCTTTTGTCTTCAGCTATTTCTCCTTTCTGCTAGGCGATATTCAGGATTTCTACAATTCTCCACAGTTCTGATCCATGCTGGAGAACTCCATTGCTAAGTATGGTGAGGACAAACCAAAAGTCTGAAGAATATTCCAGGCCCTAAACTTTACTGAGGTCAGTGCAGCTGCTGGTCCAAAGGAGGGTAAGGGGAGACAGCAACATCTAGAGGACTGATGTCTGGCCTGGAAAGTATCAAGCCTATCAGATTTGGGGGTGTTGTTGGGTTTTGGTTGGTGTGCTGATGGAGCACTGGTAACTCTCAGTACATCACCCACATGTATGACTGTGATGTTGGGGGGAAGGAATGTTCTCCTTTTCTGCTTGTCTTTAAAATTCCCCTGTTGTTAACTTTCCTTGAAAAAGATACACACACCCGTATGTTCATTGCAGCACTAGTCACAATAGCCAAGACATGGAAACAACCTAAATGTTCATGGACAGATGAATGGATTAAGAAGATGTTTACACACACACACACACACTGGAATACTACTCAGCCATAAAAAGAACAAAATAATGCCATTTGCAGCAATGTGGATGGAACTAGAAACTAAGTGAAGTAAGTCAGAAAGACTTACTTCTTTCTAAGTGATAAGTGAGAAACAGAAAAAGAAATAGAAATACCATATGGTATCACTTATATCTGGAATCTAATATATGGCACAAATGAAACTCTCCACAGAAAAGAAACTCATGAACTTGGAGAACAGATTTGTAGTTGCCAAGGAGGGAGGGGGGAGGGGCGGGGTAGACTTGGAGTCCGGGGTTAATAGATGCAAACTATTGCATTTGGAATGGATAAGCAATGAGATCCTGCTGTACAGCACAGGGAACTATATCTAGTCAATCATGATGGAACATTATGGGGGATAATGTGACAAAAAGAATGTATATATATGTGACTGGTTCACTTTGCTGTATAGTAGAAATTGACAGAACACTGTAAACCAACTATAATGGAAAAAATAAAGATCAATTTTAAATAAATAAATAAATAAATAAAATTCACTGTTGTTGACAGTTAACTCCCAAGTTGAGAAGGAAAAGAATGAGGGTTGGGGGTTTTGTCACTTCATTCTAACAAATACCCTCTATTCACTGGCTCTGCTGTCAGGGATTTTTAAATTGTGATGCTGCTGCCTCCATGAGAATTCACTCTAGACTCTAAGCCCTGTTCTCTTTTTACTTTTCTTTAAAATTCATGAAGATGATATTTCTGAAGAAGATAAAGCAGTCTCAAATACCTTCACATTAATTCGCACTCATTAAATTTCGTGTTAGTCTTCCTATTTAATGCCCTAATCTTCCATTACCCACCAGCAAATAGTTCACATCACCTACTGGAATTATCATGAGCCAGACGCAAAAAGATACACGGTGTCACCTTTCCTCTAGTGCAGGGCAGAAAGCTGTTTCCTCACCTCAGCTTCAAACACTCTTCCAAATCCAGCCTATGACTGAGATGATGAGCAGACTGATCTGGGCAAGGGTCATCCTTGAAGGGGTACTTTGCTCTGATACAAGCAAATCAGGTGCCAGCATCCTTCACATCTATATATAAATGTCCCCCTACTCAGAGAGTCCTTCCTTGAAAGAGCATGTACGCACACACACATACACGCAAGCAAACACACACACATACACGTGCGTGCACACACACACACGCACACACACAGTAACACACGCATGCCCCCATCCCTCCTTATGCTCACCCTGCTTTGTTTTGACATATCACACGTCATAACCTGATATTATATATATCAGTTTATTATCTGCTTCCCTCCTTTAGGATAGAAGCTCTAAAAGCACAGAGAGAGATTGGATTAAGATGGTGGAATGGAATAGAAGGACTGGAGCTCAACTTCTCTCCCGAAAAACAGCAAAACTACAACCAAATGCTGAGCAGCCTTCAACCAACTGTACTGTAAACTTCCAAAAAAGATATTCTACTCCAGAAGACAAAGAGGAGACCACATCAAGAGGTAGGAGGGGCGATTACACGATAGAAGCAACCCCATACCTCCTGAGTGGGAAGCCCCACAGACTGGAAAGTAACTGCATCACAGAGACTCAGCTATAGGACTAAGAGTTCTGAGCGCCATGTCAAAACCCCACGCCTGGGGATCGGGCACAGGGAGAAAGAGCCCCCGGAGCATCTGGCATTGAAGGCAAGTGGGGCTTGTGTGCAGGAGCTCCACAGGACTGGGGGAAACAGAGACCCCATCCTTGAAAGGCACACACAGACTTTCACGTGCACTGGGTCCCAGGGCAAAGCAGTCTCCATAGGAATCCAGGTGGAACCTGACTGCAATTCTTGGAGGATCTCCTGGGAAAACAGGGGTGACTGTGCCTTGTTGTGGGGGAAGGGCATTGCAGGTGAAGCTCTCGGGAACATTCATTAGCCAGCATTTCTCTGGAGGGGGCCATTTCTGGGAAAATCTGGTCCCTCCCATCAGCGCTGAGAAACCCCAGGCCAAACAATAATCCAGGTGGGATCTCAGCCCCACCCATCAGTAAACAGGCTGCCTAAAGACCCCTCAGGCACACAGCCAGCCTCTAATCTCATCCAGAGACAAAGCCCCACCCATCAGAGGGAGAGGAATCAACCCCACCTACCAGTGGGCAGGCATCAGTCCCTCCCATCAGGAAGCCTTCAGCAAGCCCCCTCCATACCAACTTTAGCCACAGGGGAGGCAAACAC
>PVHT020000237.1:952014-976183 GCA_004024745.2 Catagonus wagneri | reverse complement strand
ACACCTGAACTAAGAGAGGCTACAACTCTATTGTTGGCAAAAAGGTCACCACACCAAAAACCTATAAAAATGAAAAGACAGAAAACTCTAACCCAGATAAGGAAGAAAGAGAAAAGCCCAGATAAACAGCTCAGTGATGAGGAGATTACCAGCCTCCCAGAAAGAGACTTTAGACTGTTGATGCTGAAGATGATGCAAGGCACTGGAAATAAATTGGAGGCAAAGATTGATAATTTACAGGAAACACCGAGCAGAGAAATACAAGCTGTAAAAATTAAACAAGAAGAGATGAAAAATACAATAACTGAAATAAAAAACATTAGAAGCAGCCAACAGTAGAATATAGGAGGCAGAAGAACGAATCAGTGAGGTGGAGGACAGATTAGTGGAAATCACTAATGCTGAAGAGAAAAGAGATAAAAGATTGAAAGGAAATGAGCTGAGTCTCAGAGAACTCTGGGATACTGTTAAATACACCAATATCTGTATTATAGGGGTGCCAGAGGTAGAAGAGAGAGAGAAGGGGACAGAAAAAATATTCGAGGAGATTATAGCCAAAAACTTCCCTAATATGGGAAAGGAACCACTCACTCAAATCCAGGACGCACAACGAGTACCATATAAAATAAACCCAAGGAGAAACACCCCGAGACGCATATTAATCAAAATGACCAAAATCAAAGACAAAGAGGAAATATTGAAAGCAGCTAGGGGAAAGAAACAAATGACATGCAAGGGAACACCAATAAGGTTATCAGCAGATTTCTCATCTGAAACTGTACAGGCCAGAAGGGAGTGGCATGATATATTTAATGTGATGAAAGGGAAAAACTTACAACCAAGATTACTTTACCCAGCAAGGCTCACATTCAGATTTGAAGGAGAGATCAAAACCTTTACAGATAAGCAAAAGCTAAGAAATTTCTGCAACACTAAACCAGCTTTACGACAAATCTTAAAGGAACTTCGCTAGGCAGAAAAGAAAAGGCCACAACCAGAAACAAAAACACCACAAATGATAAGGCTCACCAGTAAAGGCATATATACAGTAAAGATACTAAATCATCCATGCACAACTATGCTACCAAAATCAGAAATCGTGAGAAGAGAGCACAAATGCAGGTCACTGGAGATGCACGTGCAATTAAGAAACCAACAACTTAAAACAATCTCATCTGTATATAGACTCCTATATCAACACTTCAGGGTAAAAAAAAGCAACAAAACCCCCAAACAGTTAATACAATGGCAATAAGAACATACATATCAGTAATTACCTTAAATGTTAATGGACCGAATGCCTCAACCAAAAGACATAGACTAGCTGAATGGATACAAAAACAAGAAAACAACCAGTGGATCACTGAAGAAATCAAAGAGGAAATTAAAAAATACCTAGAAGCAAATGACAACAAAGACACGATACTCCAAAACCTCTGGGATTCAGCAAAAGCAGCGCTAAGAGGAAAGTATATAGCAATACAAGCCAATCTCAGGAAACAAGAAAAAGCTCAAATAAACAACCTAACTTTACATCTAAAGCAGCTAGAGAAGGAAGAAGCCAGGTCATGGAAACAACCTAAATGCCCATCGACAGAGGAGTGGATAGGGAAGATATGGTACATACACATAATGGAATATTACTCAGCCATTAAAAGGAACAGAATAACATTTATAGCAACATGGATGAACCTAGAAATTATCATACGAAGTGGAACCAGTCAGACAATTAGATAGCAACACCCAATGCTACCACTTACATGTGGAAACTAAAGAGACACAATGAACTTCTTTGAAGAACAGACAATGACTCACAGATTTTGGAAAACCTTGGTTTTTCAAATAAGACAATCTGGGGGGTGGGGGGATGCACTGTGGGTTTGGGACACAAAATCTATCGTATTGACTTATGATCTTTATACACCTGTAACTGAAATAAAATTCATTGTTAATATGAAAAAATAATAAAAAAAAATAAAAGAGCAGAGATTGTGTCTTTTCTGTTCGCTGCTCTGCCCCAGGTGCTGTTATACCTGTCAGGTAACAGCACCAGTAGGCGGCAAATGAATGAGCAAATGAATAACGGTACAGCTCAGCTTGGGCATCTATGAAATGAAAGGGTTTGAGTAAATGACCTGAGTTTTCTTCCAAGTATAACATCCGTAAATTTTAATTTGTTGGTGTGTGATTTAATTAATATTTAAATGACCTATGAGGTTACTTCAAAACAGGATTTAATGTAGCTTCATTTCTAAGATTCTAGATCTTACATTTCTCAATGGTGTCTTCTGTTTTGAAGTATCTGCTCTGGAATCTAATATAGGTGCTACCCAAAAAAAGTGGTAACAATTAATTTGTCACAAATTTGTCAATGTGGGAAAAGATGAAGGATTAATCTTCATTTTTCCCTAACCTCTAACTTTTCTAACTTCAAACCTAACTGCTGTTCATCAGGCAATCATCAATAATAAAAAATAAAATGAACTATTATTGATTAAACACTAAGTGCAGGAAATATTCCATTCTTGCAACAGCCCTGTGAGATGTATACCACTATTAATCCCATTTTATATTTTACATGCTAACAACAGAGACTGAGCTTGACAGAGCAAGGCTTGAACACATGACTGTGACTCTAAACATGGTTTCTTAGCGTTATTGTTTGGGCAGGGGGTTCCATTCCTTCCTCTCCTTATTCTTAATCCTAGCCAGAAACTCCCTTGCTATACTTTTCTTCACCAGAGTATATAGCATAGGTATTTTTAGTACTCGTTTTTCTTCTTTGTTCACCAATTCTTTCTTCCATCCCATTCCACAGAAGTAGGCTTTGGTTTTCAGGAAAAGGTTCAGAAACCTTGTGTCAATCACTAGCTAGACCAAGCAAAGAGAGGCTTTTGTTTGTTTGTTTTTGTTTTTTAGGGCTGCACCTGCAGCACATGGAAGTTCCCAGGCTAGGGTCTGAATAGGAGCTACAGCTGCCGGTCTACACCACAGCCACAGCAATGCTGTGGGATCCCAGCCACGTCTGCGACCTACACCGCAGCTCACAGCAACACTGGATCCTTAACCCACCGAGCGAGTCCAGGAATCAAATCCACATCCTCATGGATACTAGTCGGATTCTCCACTGTGAGAACTCCCCAAAAAGAGACCCTTAGTGGAAAAAATGATATTAGAAAAGCGAAAGAAGAAATGAATGGTATTATGGTTGATCACAGACAAGCAAACATATGCGCACTTGACAGTGCGGCTGTCTGCAGCTGATGAGGCTCAGAGGAACATAGGAAGGAAGCTGGCTCAACTCCTCCATAGGAGTTTGCCTTAAATTTGACTTGCTGCGGAATCCAAATGAGAGTTCAGCAGGATTCGGGGACATACACATGCAATAAGCTGCAGTACCGGGACACTGCTTCCCTCTGTCTTCGCCCATCGCCTGGCCCAACTATACATCCTGATGATCACAGCTTTGGTCAGCTCTTACGCCCCCTCCTTTTTCTGTCCCCACTTTGCCATCATTTTGGCTTTTCCCTAAAGAGCTTGTGCAGATATCCATAGAATAATTATATGTGCTTTTGGAGATTATTGCTGGCAGGAGCAAGGAACACATACTGAAATAAAAAAAAAAAAACCTTAAAGCAGTTTTAATACAAAGCAGGGCTGTACTTAATGGCAGTGGCAGTAGAGAGCAAGCTGCATTTTAGGAAGTGACAGTGACACAGACTAGACACTGCCTCCAGTTAAGGGCTCTCTGGTCACTGGGCAGCCACACAGTGGTCTATCACAGCCTCATTCTGAACTGGACGCTGTCAGAAGTGTGTGTCACCTCTCATTCGTCATACTTTTGTACACCTCCTCCCTTTCATTCTCACACACATGTTCATTGACTCTTACTCTTAACTCCGCTCCCTTCTCTCTCTCTTTTTTTCCCCTCTATAGCCACACCTGCAGCATATGGAAGTTCCCAGGCTAGGGGTCCGCTTAGAGCTGCAGCTGCTGACACAGGGGATCCAAGCTGCATCTGTGACCTACACCATGGCTTGCACCATGGCTTGTGACCTTAACCCACTGAGCGAGGCCAGGGATCGAACCTGCATCCGCATGGATGCTAGTCAGGTTCTTAACCCGCTGAGCCACAACAGGAACTTCACTTTTAAAGCCACCTTTACACCTGGCTTCAAGCCCTTCTGGTTCATCCTGAGCGAAGCAAGGACGAATATATTTCTGCCAGGTTTAATAATCCACAACTGAAATAAATTAAACAGATGATCACGTGGCTTACTGAATGCTTGAATTTACTTAAAACTTGCTCTGAATTATATATATACTTAGAAATCTAGGTGAATGTTAGTAATCACAGATTCATGAATACTTACAGTTTTATTAGGAACAGGTTTATACTGAAAATGATATTGGAACAATAAGTGCTTATTTTATGTGTACTCTCAGCTGTTTCAAGCAAGAATACCAGCGTTAACACCTCCCCTGGGGGGTGGCTAATGGAAAATGGAAACGTAAGCATTGTGTTTCTCCGAAACAGGAGACCTTATAGATTAAAAAAAAAAAAAAAATTCTTGATGAGATAAATGTAAGGAACATTGCATACCCTCACCTTTCTTGAAACACCTTTTGAAATTCACATTTACACCTCAAAGGCTCTGGGAAGTCCCATATGAAATAAAACTATTTAACAGAGCATTTCCCAAACACTGTAACCATATAAACTTGAAAAATCTGTTTAGCCTGCCTGCACTTCACTGCTTCTCTGTGGTGGTAGAAGTATTGGGCCGTCCTTCCTACAGAAAATGCTAGAAAGAACTGATGAGCACAATTAAGAGTCACTTAGCAAATGCGAAGTTGCTGCCCCTTGAAAACATGGGGAGGATCAAGTTTGTGCCATTTATAGGCCATTGTTCCATTGTTCCGTGGCCCTCCTTTCCTAAAACATGCCATTGTTGTCTTTTGTATTGGAAGGATGAAATCACACTCTGGCCATGGCAGAATAAGTTTAAAAGGAAAAAGGAAACGGAGAGACAGAGCAGACAGCTCTGTCACAGAATGAGGTTTCCTGTGAGGCTCGGGGGGTTGCACCTCTCAGGCCCAGTGAGAAGACTTAGCCATGTATCATCACATATTTTCATAAAATTTGCAAATGAGAGATATCTAAATATCTACGGCTTAGATGACCTTCTCTTTCCACTCTGATTTCCCATCTGTTACATTTTCCCCTGTGGGGTGATGTCAGTGTAATTGTGAATCATTTGGGGTTTGCGCTAAGGAGAAGTTGAGTTACAGGCACACTAAGTCGTGTTAATAGGACTTGTTTATATCACTTCCGGTCATTTCTGTTATATTGTCACCAGCCATCCCAGTGCAGAAATGACTTCCAAAAATACTCCTGAGGTCCACTCTACCAACCTACCTGGCTTTGGGCTCTGAAACACATTGACCATAAGTTAAGCTGTGATGTTAGCATGTCCTGTGGTTTAACTAGCACTGGAACTGTTGAGTTGTAAACAGGAAACAAGGTTTGAAACGCTAATTTGTGTGATATTTATACAAAAGATTCCATTCTTATTAATGCATGATCAAAATCCAAGTCTTCTCCTGTCAAAAACATACTTGGTATGCAGCACACACAAATATAAACGCACTATATATTTTCCCTTTTTTGATAAGAAACTTTGTTTAATGCAATTTGCCAGAATGTTTTATTCTGTGTTTGTAGAACACAAACCTACAGCTGTTACATATTTTTTGCATCCCGAGATATTAGAGTATATCTTAATATCTCTCTCACATATTATCCTGATAAACTCTGACGAAATAATACAAATATTGTCAATAACACAGTGGAATAAAATGAAGAACAAGTGCAAATATTCACTAATAAGTCATGGCATGTGACGTAAGATTCATTTAATACAACACTTTTAGCTGGGTACAATAGAGCAGCAATTTTTGATTTGTATTTAGTCTTTTCAAGGCCACACCTGCAGCACATGGAGGTTCCCAGGCTAGGAGTCCAATAGGAGCCACAGCTGCCGGTCTGCGCCACAGCCACAACTCGGGATCCGAGTCACTTCTGCTACCTACACCACAGCTCACGGCAACACCAGATCCTTAACACACTGAGAGAGGCCAGGAATTGAACCAGTGCCCCCATGGATGCTAATCGGGTTCGTTAACCGCTGAGCTACGATGGGAACTCCTAGAGCAACAATTTAAAATGCATTAAATATTCTTGTTTGTCCTCTAATTTTAGGTTCATATCATTTTCTTCAGAATTATAGATAATACAAAAATTCAAATGAGATTTTAAAAAAGAAGCCAAATGTAAACTAAAAGAGTGTTGACTTAAAAATAGGCACAACTTAAAAGTTGAGAGGTAAGTTTTATTTGGGGCAAAATGAGGCCTAGAGCCCAGGAGGCAGCATTTCAGAGAGCTCTGAAATAAAATACCGCTCCAAAGAGGGAGGGGAATGTCAGTATACATGTGTTTTCGGTGACGGGGGCGGTACATGCAACCGAAAGTACATGTTAACAGAATTTTGCTGCCAGTCTCTTGAAGGTCACTGCTGTCACCATGAAGGGTTTTAGAGCTTTTCTAGATATGAGAAGATGCAAGAACTGGGCTCATAGGAGTTCCCTTTGTGGCTCAGTGGTTAACGAATCCGACTAGGAACCATGAGGTTGCAGGTTCGATCCCTGGCCTTGCTCAGTGGGTTAAGGATCCGGCGTTGCCGTGAGCTGTGGTGTAGGTCGCAGACGCGGCTCGGATCCCGCGTTGCTGTGGCTGTGGCGAAGGCCGGCGGCTACAGCTCCTGTTAGAACCCAAGCCTGGGAACCTCCATATGCCGCGGGTGTAGCCCTAGATAACGCAAAAAGACAAAAAGGAAAAAAAAAGAACTGGGCTCATAAAATCTTCTCCTAAAACTATCTAACTGTCTGAAGATCTGCCCTGCCAGCTTTCCCAGAGCACAGAGCGCCTCACTCCTGAGCTCCACCCTGAGCCCTTTCAGTGGCTGCTGAGGGTCAGCAGCTACAGCAGCTCATGACTCAGTCTGCGTCGAGGCAGATGGCAAGTGCCAAGCTACAGTTCACAAGAGAACGCTAGTCAGAGTTTCAATATCACCAAAATTCTTAGTATCTCGTGATGGAAACTATAACTTGCAGATCGACATGATGGAAAGAATTACATCAGAACAGCCTTAAATCAGAAATAAAAAGGCAAAATGCAGATGAATACTGTAGAACAGAAAAACACAATCTGCATTGTTTAATGAATGTTATCAGATCAAATAACATTCCAGATTAGAAACTCACTGCCTAAGAAAACTTCAAATATCTAAAATCATCAAATTTATATAAAAAGCAAATTTTAAAGAGGTTTTGCCTAGTTTGACAAAAATCCTAAACATTTACATGACATCATCAATAAGGGTTTAAATTGAAATAAATGTCTCTCAACTACCAGTAACACAAATCAATTTTGTGTCAATCATGATAAAGGAAAAGCTATTATCTTTCTACAGAAAATGCTGTTTACTAATTTATTGTCTTTTGAAGAGGCAAAGCAAATGCAACCAAAAATGTAGCAATTATTTAAGTGCATCAGGAAGTTACTTAATAAAATAGTATTATTTTTCAGAATTTTGTGATAATTTGGGATTTTGTGATGCATTTTAAAATGTGTAACTTGGAGTTCCTGCTGTGGCACAGGGGGTAATGGATCCAGCATTGCTGCAGCTGTGGCACAGGGTACAGCTGTGGCTCAGATTCGATCCCTAGCCCAGGAACTTCCATACGCTGCAGGTGCAGCTGGAAAAATTAATTAATTTAATTTAATACATAACTTGTGATTTCTCATTCTAAATAAAAACTTATTTTCATACTAATTTAAAGTTGCATTTGTAACTTTGTATTCTTTTTCTTAAGGAAATCTCCCTAAGTCATAAAAGCCTCAGGCCCCTTACAACCTGGACTTGCTTTTGATCAAACAGATTGACTTGTTGATTATTTGATAAAATTTCATATTGACTCAACTCATATTGAATTTAACCAAAATGTATCCCACACCTGGACCTCCTGATAAGTTCTTACCTCCTAAGATAAGCTTCTCTGAGCCCAAATTACATCCTGATATTGAAACAATTTCCTAACATTGAAAAAAAGCTTTTAGGAGTAAATACTGCTCTCTGTTCTGGAAGTTTCAAAGTTCTGTCCATTGGAAATGATTGCACAGCATGATTTAGACATCAGATTTCTGAAGATATATATATAATTTTTGTTGTCATTTTTTTTTTTAGGGCTGTACCCACAGCATATGGAGGTCCCCAGGCTAGGGGTTGAATCAGCTGTAGCTGCCGACCTATGCCAGAGACACAGCAAAGCGGAAACTGAGCCGTGTCTGCGACCTACACCACAGCTCACAGCAACGCCAGATCCTTAACCCACTGAGAGAGGCCAGGGATCAAACGCCAAACCTCATGGTTCCTAGTCGGATTTGTTTCCGCTGCACCACAATGGGAACTCCGTGAAGATATATTTTAAAAGTTAAGTGCATCTAGGAGTTCCCATTGTGGCTCAGTGGTTAACGAATCTGACTAGGAACCATTAGGTTGCGGGTTCGATCCCTGGCCTCCCTCTTGGGTTAAGGATCCGGTGTTGCCATGAGCTGTGGTGTAGATCGCAGACACGGCTCGGATCCTGAGTTGCTGTGGCTGTGGCATAGGCTGACATCTACAGTTCCTATTCGACACCTAAGCCTAGGAACTTATATGTGCCGCGGGTGTGGCCCTAAAAAAAAAAAAAAGTTAAGTGTATAGAAATGTGATCTATTGGTCATGAAGGAAGACTCAGGTACTTGCTCATGATGATATTCATAAGAAAGGTGATATAAAACCAATGTTTGCCTTTTGGCCTGGTGTTGGGACTCCACAAATGGATTAACAGAGGAGGTGAACGTCATTGCAATTGATCATGGGTCTTTCCCTGCTTAGAGCAACTCTTTAGACTGCAAAAATTTCCTGGAATGTACTGCCTTACCTCACTGTCCCCGACTCCATACAGAGATCAATAACCCACTTTCTGAGCAATTTTATTTTATTTTATTTTTTTGGCCTTTTGTCATTTTAGGACCACACCCGCGGCATGTGGAGGTTCCCAGGCTAGGGGTCTAATCGGAGCTGTGGCCACTGGCCTACGCCGCAGCCACAGCAACGCAGGATCCGAGCCACATCTGCAACCTACATCACAGCTCACGGCAACACCGGATCATCAACCCACTGAGCAAGGCCAGGGATCGAACCCACAACCTCATGGTTCCTAGTCGGATTCGTTAACCACTGAGCCATGGTGGGAACTCCTGAGCAATTTTAAATAAAGTGTGTGGAGATATGGAAGATCTTTCCTAGGGAATTTACTAAGTTCTGAACAGTCTTGGCTGGGACTCAGAAAAATTTTAATTGCTTCCTTTTTTTTTTTGGTGCTATCCCCAATCTCTTCTCCACCGTAACAAAAAGACTAAAGGAAATTAAGGAAAAGGGAAAAAGCAGCAGCAAAAGAAATATTCAGAAGTTTGATAGCGATAAAAGAGTAAGTGGGGTAACACATATCAAACCAAGATTAAGATTCTTATGTTCTCAACCAGGCATCCCCTTTCAGTGCTGAACAGATCATTAAAAATAGGTACACACACCCCACCCACAGAGTTAGTCTTCAAAATTATCCGGAAGTATATACGACACGCGCAGAAAGCCATTAAAAGAAAGGACGATTCAGCAACGTCGTGGTAACCCTTCTGATATTTATTGTTATGTTGATGAGCAATCGAAATGGCTGTAATTAAAATGAAGCTGTAATTCTATTTTTAGTGATCTGCTCCCTGTCAAATATATATGGCAAGAGAAAGTAACCTGGCGAGGTAAACAGCTTAAAAGGAAAACAAATGTCGCTCTCATGATGTCATTCCACGATCACCCAGGAGAGGAATCACTGAAAAGTGTATGACATGGACCAGTTTCCAACAAGGTGATTTACATTTCCTACACCGTATTGTACAAGTTATCTTTGAACCAATCTGAATTCCTCGGATGACAAGTGTATTTATTATTAGCCCTGCAAGGACTCCTCCTCGCCTTGACTGTAAAACCAAGTTAGCCAAGTGCTAGCTGACTTGAACGTCTGTGACCATGTAGGCTGTGAGCCCTGGACTTCCCAGGGATGGTGATGGGAAAAGTGGGGGCTGGGTCATCTGAAGGACACCGATCAGGTAGCCCCCTTCCCCCAGTTAGATGGAAGTGATTTAGAGCCCAACGGGGCAGGAGCTGCTGTGTCAAATATGCAGAAGTCATGGCCCAGGCGGTGTAGAAGTTATTCATCATTCAGGCAGGTTTCCTGGACTCCGAGCTGGAGAGTCATCCCTTACCCCAGGCTCTCTCCCTCCAGGAAGGGGAGCGTCTAAGCATCCAGGGCACATACATGGCTGCCTCCTTCTCACCTCCCTCCACCGGGCAGCCAGGGGGCCCCCTGAGACAGCTGGAACAGACTCCCATCACAATTCGGGCATCAAGAGGAAAAAAAAGGATCCTCCCCCAGTAGAAGCCAGCGTTCCTGTTCCAGGACAAGAACACACGCTGATCATGGAGGTGATCGTTACGATACATTCCAACCCATGCCAACAGTGAATATCTGTCAGTGTCACCAGCCTGGCCTTTTTATTCTGCTTCCAATAGAGCAAGAGAAAACCACAGCTCTAACAGCTGTCTGTCATGTCCATCATTTTCCTGTTTTAGCAAGACGGGGAGAAATGATGACCTTGGAGACTTGGTGAGGCATAATCTAATCTCTCCTTTATTTTCCCTCTGAATAAGAGGTATTTCACATCACATATCACTTTTGATTTCCATTTTCTCACGTCCAAGGGTCTGCATAAATGTACGATACTATTAGGGTCATGGTCATTAATATTCACTCCCAATCTAAATAATTACACTTTCTTTAGCTAGAGACAACTTTGGTAACGTCCTTGAGGACTACCAAACTAAATTATCTCCACTGACTTAATCGTGTGACATGTCAGTTTCTTCTCCTTTAATCTACATTTAGTTGGGTGGAAAGCCAATAAATGAGACCAGAGTTTGCACAGATTCTGCATTTAAAGGATTCACAAGCTAGAAAATTAGTACAGCAACATGACAATTTTACCTACAAACATATGTTCAAGATGCCATGTGAGTTGGGAAAGGGGAATTTCTTCACATAGATTGTTGGCTTTGTCAAGGGGACACGTAACCCACTCCCTGCCTGCAGAACTCCTGTACATCCACTACAGCTTGGTTTAAATGACACTTCTCCAAAGAAGCTTTCTCACTTCCATCATTACCTTAGGCACTTCCTTTCGCGGTGCCCACAATTAGGAAAACAAAATGATTATGGCTCTTTGCTGGAGGTGTTCCACAATTAGACAACGACCATCTGCCTCACTGTTTGTGTGGCCGGCAACTTAAAAAAAGAAAAGAAAGGAAGGAAGCAGCACAAGAATAAACAGACTTCAACGAACAGGCATAGAAAGCAAAGAAGGAACGGCATTGCCCAAAAAGAAAAAAGCAGGTGGAACTTCACATCCATTTGGAGAAGCATGACACACTGAGGAAACTAATTAGTTTATAGTCCCTTATGGCTGGAGCTCAAAAGGGGATAGGTGATAAAAATGGAAAACCAGACAGGACCCCAAATAATGAAGCAGTGACATGCCGTGGCATGTAAACATAATCCTGTACTTTTGGGGCAGCCACTGAAGACTTATACAAGAAAGTGACAGGGTACATATTTCAGAAATACGTGGAATAGGCAGTAGTGAGGAAAGGAAGAGATTTGATGCAAAGAACTCACTGAGAAAGTTATGTGAAATTATGAGTGTCTGAATTTAGGTAGGACCTAAAAACGTAGAGAAAGGGATGGACTTGGGGGGACATGAGGGGAGCAGAAGTAATAATTATTTATAATCATTTGGCTGTGGTTGGGAAGGGAGTGGGAGGAGTTACGGATGACACCTGGGTCCTGGGTTAGATGACCTGTGCTATGATACGCTGAGAGGCTGGTAAACAGTACAGCAGCTAGGAGGCAGAGATCTGGTTGAGGATAATAGACTTAATTTCGCATTTACTAAGTCTGAGCTACCTATGAGTCTTCTAATAAGGAGGTCCATCGTCGGCTGAATACACGGATTAAAATCTCAATGGGAAAGGTGCAGTCTAGAGCTGGAGACTTAGGAGCCATCACCCAATGACAGAGCCATCAACTTAGAGCAGTGGGGAGAAGGCGTAGGATGAAAAGGAAAAGGAGGCAAACGTAGAGCCTTAATGAGCACCAGCGCTTAACTTTGACCACTTCCCTCCACTCGCCATCTCTGCAGGCTCAGCCCTACTCCCCTGCAATACCCCAGATTCCGCCCTTCCGTCCCAGGCCTTCCTCTTGCTACCAACAACTCAGCATTCATATCTTCTACAAAGAAATGGCAAGTGCCTCCAGAGGAAAGTGGGGAAAAGAAAGTCTGTCAGTCTCAAGAGTTACGCAATCACAAATAGCTTGCATTGCTTATTGCCGTGCTGATTGTCTTAAGGCTGCTGCAAGGAAGAGCCACGCACAGAGTGGCTTAAACCACAGAAATTGGCTCACAGTTGTAGAGGTTACAAGTTCAAGGTCAAGGTGTTGGAAGGCTTGACTCCTTTTGCGGGCTATAAGAGAGAATCTGCTACGCTTCTCCCCCAGCTTCTAGTGGTTGGAGGCTGTCTCTGGCGTCCCTTAGCTTGGACACACAAGGTCTCTGCTTTCATACTCACGTGCCATTCTCCTAGTGAAAGCTTGCATGCAAACGTCCCCTTTCTACAAGGACACCAGTCATGTTAAATTAGGTCTCACCCTAATGAACTCATCTTAAATTAATTAAACCCTATTTCCCAATAAGGCCACATTCTGAGGGACTGGGAGTTAGAAGTTTAAAATGTGAATTTTGATGTATATTCCTTAAGGAGGAACCAGGACCCTGCCCCAAGCCTGCGCTATTGTTTCTCCATTCTTCTTCCCTGGTCTCTGCATCGCCTCCCTTCCCTAATTAGAAACTGAATCTGCCCTCTGGAACTCCAGGAAGGTCAAGGAGGCTGAATGAAACCTATTTCCTACAAATAAGAAATGGGGGACACGGAAAGGATTTGTACCTGGGAGCCCCACAGAGTCCTGCTCAGTTTCGCTGATGGCCCACAAATGACTTGTTTATAGATGAAATGTTAATTTAGTCAAAACTGAACGAAAGATTTTCCCAGTCATTTATGAAAAAACGGTTACTACTGTCCCTTTTTGTAGAGTGGACTACAGTAATTGACAAATCTTTCTAGATTATTGTTCCACTAAATTAATGAATGTGGCTCAGTGGGTTATGACTAGTGTCCATGAGGATGCGGGCTCCATCCCTGGCCTGACTCTGTGGGTTAGGGATCCCTTGTTGCTGTGGCTGTGGTGTAGGCCGGCAGCTGCGGCTCCAGTTCAACCCCTAGCCTGGGAACTGCCATATGCCATGGGTGTGGCCTTAAAAAAGCAAAAAAATAAAATTAATTAATTAATTAAAATGTGAATTTTAAGAGGCTACAACTGAACCCATAACAAGTATGGAATACCATTTTTTCTTAGCTTACAGAGAACTTACTTCAGAATAGCTTCTAAAATACTTTCATAAAGTGATGTATAAGAACATACTCTATAAACTAGAAACTGTTAAAGGTACTATAGTTCTTACTTTTCATATAACATTAGTAAATCATATAAACACTATCTCAAAATTATCAATTATCAAAATAAAGCAAAGGTCCCTTAGTAATCCAAATGCCAAGTGAATGAATGCCATTATATGACATGATCATCGTGCCAAATTTATAGTCCTTTCTATGCAACACAAACATGGGATCCGACTTTTGGCTGATGTTTCTATCACTGTTTTGGGCTTTATGACTCTCCACATTGTCACCGCCATGGACTCTGTAATGGCTTTTGTGTGAAACGAGTCCATTCATCTCTGATGACATCTGACTCAACTCTTGGGCGTCACTGAGGCATCAGCCTGGACCAGTGATCCCAAGATCACGAAGTCAGCATCTGAGTTTCCATGGCAGTCATTGCAGAGCTCATGCCATGGCTGGGCACAAGGACAGCCTAGGGTGCCCACCTAGTCCCACGCTCCGGCACCAGCCCCGGGGTCCACACCCATGTTCCATGTCCCTGGATAACTGTTTTTAATGAAATCCTGCTTTGTGCTTTTCATGGGCTTCAAAGCTTCTTTCCACCATTTTAGAACCGAATTCGTAGGTACTGACATCCCTCTAAATCCCATTTCCCACCTGAGAAAAGGGATCAAAAGCTTCGACTTCTTTGGGATACGACACAGAGCTATGCTTAGAGCCCTTGGGCTGCTATTTCGCTCTAGTTTCTTTGACGATATTTTTTTGTTCAGAGCAGGTTTTGCCAGAGTCACAGCAAACTTTTATTCTTTCTTTGCCTCTGTACTTCCTCCTGCTCCAAAACCTATACCCACACGGCTAATTTCTCCCTCACAATTTAATTGTAAACAGACGCATAGTGCTTTACCTATTCCTGTGCGGGACTCTAAGCCAATCCCAGGAGGTAATTACAGCTCTGTGAGCCTCCGTACAACAGACTGGAAGCCCACAAAGAGGGCCTTCAAATACCGAGGTGTTCTTATTTATTGTTTGCTATATTTAGAGCGCCCCAGATCAGTTAATCTGTTAACTTCAGTGTCACAGGGCTGGGAAACAGAAGGTTCTCTTCCTTTAATTTAAAATGCCTTCCCTCTCTTCCTCCTCCAGCTAAATCTAAAGTTCATTCCGACCCTCCCGATAGTCTGTACAAAATAGTCCTATATCAGAACTCCTACCTCGCTAGTCGCAAACTAGGAGCAATACGTCTTTTGGCATAATACTCACTCCCCGACTCAGAGCCAATGACACTAAATAAAATTTTAAGTGCAGAGTTCTTAAAATTAAGTTGCTGCCAAACCAGAGAGGACATATATTGTGAATCAGTGAAGAGAAAAATTACAAAGGGCCTGGGTTGGCTGCATTCAGCTAGGTAGAAGCTACAGGGCAGAGGGGAGAAAGCAAGGAGGCAGAGGCATAGAAAATGAAGATCTGCTTTTATAATTAGTTAGGACATGGATGAGGGAGGCAGAAGACCTCACAGCGTCCACGATGGCCTGACGGAACAGGTCAGCTCCCAGGGCTGGGAGGAGCACAGTCAAAGAGACAAGCTAGGCGCTAGGATGAAGAGTGCTGGGAGCACGGCGGCAGTTCACGGGGACTGCCTGTGGGGTCACCGTGTCCTCCGACCAAAAGCCAGTGGAAATAGCTGAATTCCAAAGGCTGACTGGAGGCAAGGAGGCCAGTGCCACCAAAAAAGGGGCCTGGGAAAAGGCACGGCAAGGATGACAGGCAGATGTTGAGAAGGATGGTGTAGCGTTTCAAAACCAGCCAGGAGCTGAAGAAACGGGGAGAACTCCGTCTCTCACCAGGGAGGCAGGCAGCCCGCTCCCAAGGCTTCTCCCCCTTTCTGCCTTCTTGGCTGCCCACCGCGCCTCCCACACCCAGAGCGACACCCAGGGCCACTCGTGGGATGGAGCATACCTCTGTGTGAGCATCTAGTTTTCGTACTGTCTTAATACAGGAACACGTTTTTCTGTGGGTGAGGCCAACAGGTAAATAATCGACATTCACTCCTCAAGACCTTTGCAGCAGGCTATTTACCGGCTCTATTTAACTCCCCAAATCTTCTCATCCCTTCACTCTGGTTGGAACTGTTTGAAATGTATTTGAGTTCTCGTGGGGCTCAGTGGGTTAAGAACCCAACACTGTCTTAGCATTCGGGTTCGATCCCTGGCCTCAATCAGTGGCTTAAGTATCTGGTGTTGCTGTGGTGTAGGTCACAAATGTGGCTCGGATCTGGTATTGCTGTGACTGTGGTGCAGGCCGGCAGCTGCAGCTCTGATTCAACCCCTAGCCTGGAAACTTCCAAATGCCACAGGTGCAGCCCTCAAAAAAAGCAAACAAACAAAAAATCTAATTTCAGTCACTGTAGGAGAGGAATCAGAGCCTTAGCTGCTCCTCACTTGAACCTTCTCAGAAGATGAATCCAACCAGCAAATGAGGAAGAGCGTTTAGTAAGGCCAACATCCGCCTCTCACCGACCTCCACTCCCTGTGGTATATATCTTCAAGCCAGCAGTGAGAGTCTAAACTTAAGATGCTACAGGAATGCCTAGATTTTCATATGGCTCACTCAAATGTACAGGAAGAGGTCAGGTTGGGGCTGTTCCCCAAAGTAACAAGAACCCATAGGTAAAAATTTTTAACACAGCAACCCTGTCCTAGCAACTCCTTTTATTCTTTTTTATTCATAGGATAAAAGCAGCAAAGCATCAATCCAAAATCTGCTAGAAATGGGATAAGATGTTGCATTTTATTTGGTCTTGGATAGATTAAATAAAGTTGAAATGAATCAGAAAATAGCAGACAGTAAAAGCATCTCAACAGCGTTTTCCTTTTTTCTAAATAAAAAAGAGAAAAGGGTTGAAAGCATGAGCTATATGGTGCATTACAGATGCTACTGACCAATAAATCAGAACAGGACACCTAGAAAATGCAAACATAAGCAATTTGACCAGGTCCAGATGGAACGCTGCCAAAAGTGCTGTCAGGAACTGCCTGGCTCCCTGCTCAGGCCGCTTGTCCTCCTATTTTCTGTCTGGGCTCCGTACTGCCTACATGCTGACCTCATCCTGGTCCTGGGCAGAAAACATGCAGTAAAGAGTCCTTATAAGGCTCACAGTAAGTATTAGCAAGGTCACTTTCTTGTCGTGCATTTCCTAATTAAATCTACAGTGCAGACATTGGGTCTGGGCACTGATATTTTCTAGCTGACCCTTTGAGCCAGTTTTCTGGCCTTTGTCACTCAACATGACTATGTAACATTTCCCACGTTTCAGCGTTCTTGCTGTTGCTCTTCCAGACGGATGTGGCTGGACCCCTTTGGCCTTTATTGCCTCCTTGCTACTCCGTGTCCTTGCTAAGACCCTAAACCTGGTGAGCTGTCCTTGTACATGGACTTTCTGACTTCTCTAGACTCGAATCATATCAGAGCTTCCCTTCTAGGCCATCTTGAGGCCCTACCCCAGGGCTACCCCAATCCTTGCACTAATGGCATAAAGAAAAAGATTTAGGACTCACAGGGGGCATTATTTACTACTATGCATTTATGGATATTTGCTAAGAGCTAGAGATGGATATAAACATAAATCCATTTGGACACGCTCTACTATATTAAGGGAGAATATGGTTACCCTTCAGCAAATCTGAATAATGACAAAGTTAAGATACAAAGTAGGAAATGGGTTCTAAGTCTGAGGACAAGGAATTAATGAGTATTAAGCAGGAGCTGGGATCATTTTTTTTTAATTTACTCCAAACAGGAGTTCCCGTCATGGCGCAGTGGAAACGAATCTAACTAGGAGCCATGAGGTTGTGGGTTCGATCCCTGGCCTTGCTCAGTGGATTAACGATCCGGCGTTGCCGTGAGCTGTGGTGTAGGCTGCACACGGATCTGGTGTGGCTGTGGCGTAGGCCCGCAGCTGTAGCTCCGATTCAACCTCTAGCCTGGGAACCTCCCTATGCCGAGGGTGCAGCCCTAAAAAAGCAAAAAAAAAAAAAAATTTTTACTCCAAACAATGAAATAGTCCATAAAAACAGACAGAGGTAATAGTGTTTGGGGGGAAAAATTAAACTGTGTAAATATATAAATGCAAGATACAAATCTTTGGGGCAATGACTGTAGAGTAAAATCCGTTTAAAGGGTACCCAAATTCTTCCCCCATGGCAGTACAGCAAGTCATGACTGAAACCACTGGAAGCTGTGGTTATTCCTTCTCTAAGCAGCCACCCAAACCCACTATCATAAGGCAAGAGGTAGTTAAGAGGTTCTATTGCAACTTGTCACTGACCTTAACCTCTTTTTCTTCCTATTTTCTGTCTCTGCTAGGTCCTCCCAGGAACTCAGGGCTTATAGGAAAGGGAAGTTATCAGCCACAAATAAACTTGAAGCCAAGGGCCTATCAGCTCAGAAGTTTTTCCTAGACTGATGGAAATCCTGTTTCTGTCACAGACTGACAAATTAGCATAGGAACGCGATTAGGTAGCTATGCTGGGGAAGCTATCAGGAGACCTGAAAGCTGTAGCAGACTATGCTTCCTGTCATCAGTAAAACTATTCCAGGCAGGAAACTCTAAACGTTATCAAAAGTCTTAATGATAACCACAGTCATCTAGAGGTGGGTATGCATTGGCAGTCGTGTTCTTGAATCTGATCCTGGAAAAACACCTATTTTTCCAGGATCAATTGGCTATAAAATGCTTTGCAAGTCAACTAAGGCAGCAGACTTAAAAAAAAAAAAGCAAAGACTAAGAATGCAATTGCAGATGTATTTGCCATCTTGCAGGAGGAGAAACCCTAAATACAAAAAAAAAAAAAAAAAGACATAATTCAGACCTGAAATAAGTCTCGGAAGTGGACTGCCTATGTAAAAAAAAAAAAAAAAGTCACTGGTGTTTCGTTAATAAAAAAGTAGAAAAATTACATTCAAAGATTCAAGACTCCTTAGGGGGAGATGACAGACAAAAGATGATGCACCAAACCAACCGTTAATCTTAGGAGGGGAAAGCATCTGTCTGAAGACCAGGACAATAATCAGGCTAATTCAGAGCTCGGCTCACTGTTATCCAGACAATATTTCACATAGTGATAATTTTTTATGGCTGGGGTCCACTACTAGCTTACCCTCTAAATTTTCAATTAAAGAAACAAACATTTTCTGATCAATGATCCCTTTGAGAATCTGATGAATTCTTACACCTCTCCCTTGAGGAGAAAAATGCAGCTGAAACACAAAATGCAGAGGCTATGTGAACCAATATGCAACTCAAAAATCCACATGTCATATATTAAAAACCCCTGCACTAGACTAGTTTTTTTTAAGTTGGATATAATGCAAATAATCTGCTCATGAACATTTCAAAGGATGTAAATAAGAATTGGGAATGATATCCTGAAAACTAAAGCCGAGACTGGCTGGTACACCCAAGTGCCACCACGTGTCAGATTTAATCTTTGAAATGGTCTAAGTGAATCATCCTATTACAGCAACACCTACTGAGAGACCCTCTCTAGGTTACTATGCGCTACTTCTTTTTAAAATTCTCCATCTTGGGACTTCCTGTTGTGGCGCAGCGGAAACGAATCCAACTAGTATCCATGAGGATGCTGGTTCGATCCCTGGCTTCACTCAGCGGATTAAGGATCTGGCAATGCTGTGGCTGTGGTGTAGGTTGGCAGCTGCAGATCTGATTTGACCCCTAGTCTGGGAACGTCCATGTGCTGCGAGAGAGAATCTAAAAAGCAAAGCAAAGCAAACAACTCTCTATCTCTTATTTACTCTCTTAAGTATTCCTCTCTCGTCTCTGTTATCTATCTCCCTTGTCTTCGATCAGCTGATTTCTGTCATTACTTTATCTCTTTTTTTTTTCAGTGACTCTACTCCAGCCCTGGGAAGTATAAACCAGGAACACATTTCTCTACAGCTATAGGCACCTAAATACACCAAATCACCAGCAAGTTAAGCTTCTTGAAAAGTTTCCTCCATGTCACAAATGATGCTTATTGAACTTTAAATTGTAAGACAGGGTCACCCCCACAAACTACAAGAATGAGACTGAAATGCCCAGTGCTAAAGCACGCCACTCATTCAGCAAACAGTTGCAGCACTTTCTGGCACAGGCTCACTGGCATGGCCACGGACTGAGACTGGATGACTGCTATGTGATGACCTGGAAAAAGGCAATTGTAAAGAAAAGCCATCAGAAGACCAGACAGCAGAGAGGGCAATCAGAGATGTGATGGCTTTCTGGAACAAATGCATCATTTGGACTATGTTTAAAACAGAAGACTCTGAAAACAGCAGCATCGGCTAGGATCTGAAGGACAGTGCTTTCATATATATACACAATACGCAACAGGCATTGGTCACACATCTGTCTTCAGAGCCATATCCTATATTTCTGGCTATCGGCCATAGTCAACAGGACCATCTTCTACCACAAAAAAACTAATGCAGCTTTTAAAAAGCACCATCACATTTGTCACATAGTTTTGAAAGGGCAATGAAAAGTGTTTGACTATTTGATTATGATTATGAACAAAAACAAAATGAATGCACTTAAGAGGAGTTTTGTCGGGTAGCTGGTGAAGCATGACAAAGCAAAAGAAAAAGGAAAAAGTGAAGCAAGCTGGGTTCAGTTCATGTCACTTTCCTGAATGATTCAGTCTTCCAAATAAACATTCTGAGCACTTGCTAAATGCAAGGCAGTGTTCCACGCTGTAAGACAGCGATTTTCAATCCTAACTGTTGATAAAAATATTCTCGGTGAGCTTTAAAAAATCAGATTCTATGGACTCTCCTAAAAACTTCTAAAACAGGAGTTTCCATTGTGTCTCAGCAGTAACGAATCT
Organism: Catagonus wagneri; assembly: GCA_004024745.2. Lineage (NCBI taxonomy): Eukaryota > Metazoa > Chordata > Mammalia > Artiodactyla > Tayassuidae > Catagonus > Catagonus wagneri. The sequence goes on along the minus strand of PVHT020000237.1, from coordinate 955,566 downwards.
GACAAGTATCCATGAGGACACAGGTTTGATCATCACCTAGTCTTGCTCAGTGGGGTAAGGATCCCACATTGCCATGAGCTGTGGTATAGGCTGCAGACTCAGATTTGGCATTGCTGTGGCTGTGATGTAGGCCGGCAGCTGCAGCTCCTAGTCGTCCCCTAGCCTGGGAACTTCCATGTGTCACGGGTGCTGCCCTAAAAGGACACACACACACACACACACACACACACACACACACACACACCAAAACTTCTAAATCAGAACCTCCAAGGCGGGGCCCTAGACTCTAGGGTCTTTTTTTGGGCGGAGGGTGGTGCCCACAGCATGATCATTGGCTAAGGACTGAACCCGTGCCACAGCAGTGACCTGAAACACAGCAGTTTACCCTGCTGAGCCTGTTCGTCTTTGAATTCTTTATAGGGCAACTCAAGTAATTATGATACAGCTGGTTTTGAAATTGCTGTATAGACATATAAAATTAAGAAGACACAGTCCCTGCCCCCGTGGACTTGACAGTACAGTATTTGAGAAAATGTATAGTTGTAGATAAAATAAGAAAATATCAAGTGTTACATAACAGCACAGCAATACAAGGGATATCACAATGCAATAGATAATAATAGCCATTTTTCTTTGTCCTTTAACCCAGCCCTGAGAAATGAAGGTTATGATACAAAGATTGGGACAAAAAAAAAATCCTCTTCATTTACTAAATTTTTTCAGGTTCAAATCAAAATTTATGTGGTTGTAAAAGACAAACAATGAGTGAGGAAAAAATTCCAGTTAAAAAAAAAAAAGAGATTTCTCTGTAGCCAAAATGATTTCCTCCCCCAGTTATAAACATGTAAATCATTCCCCAAACTAACAATTAGCACAGAACTAATGATTAAGCAACATTTATAATAATAATGAAAGCACATTAGAAAAACGTGCTAACATCTTTCAAATTTTCACAGCCCCTGAAAAATAGTTTTTATTTTAATTTGCCTAACTAATTGACTACATTTGCCTGGCACTAATCTAAAAATCTGACTACAAATTATAAACACATCATTGTATGAAAATAAAAGAGAAGAGGAAATAAAAGAGCACAGAATTTGCAACAAATGAACCAAATTCTTGATAAATTACACAGGTTTCGTGTTCAGCTCCTAGTTCTTTTTTTTTTTTTTTTTGTCTTTTTGCCTTTATCTAGGGCCGCACCCGCGGCATGTGGAGGTTCCCAGGCTAGGGGTCTAACAGGAGCTGTAGCCGCCGGCCTTCGCCACAGCCGCAGCCACGAGGGATCCGAGCCGCGTCTGCAACCTACACCACAGCTCACGGCAACGCCGGATCCTTAACCCACTGAGCGAGGCCAGGGATCGAACCCACAACCTCATGCTTCTTAGTTGGATTCGTTAACCACTGAGCCACGACGGGAACTCCAGCTCCTAGTTCTGGTCATTGGTCTTGGTTCTAAGCCGGCTCAGGTAGCCGGCGTGTGTGAGGCAGGTCCTGGTTAAGCAACCAGAAATTCCCAGAAGTCATCTGCCAGCAAAGCTTCGACTTCCCAGTACTGGCTGCTGCTCTAAAAATCCCAGCAGCTCTGTTAGAACATCCTGCCTCTTCACCTAGGAGCCCGACAGGTAACTGTTTCCCAGGGCTGTGATGTGTTGACGCTATACCTTCCTTACAGCCCACGGCCCTTGTTCATCTCTAGTCAACATGAATTTCACAATGTGGACAATATTTCCAACAAGAACTACATTTGCACTTGAAACATGCTACCCAATGGCATCTTATCACACCAAATAGATTATTCTGAGATAATAAACAAATTATCAACTATTTTGCCCCCTTAATATTAGCTCATCATTGGTAATATTACCTTCAGAAATACAAAAGAATTTGAAGCTAGGTTAACCATTCTTTGTAAATTAAAATATAAGAAAATACCATGCTCATGCACAAGACACTATGAGAAGCAAGGTAAAACAATAGAGAATAAGGGTAAAAAGTTGGATGTGCCCTGCAAATATTGAAGAAGAAGTGGGGGGGGGGGGACAGAAACTGCACATATACCTCCTACATAGAAACTTCCTGCATATAAACTAATAGGAAGAACACTGTACACGGAATTTTTGAGAATTAAGTCCTAGCCCTGACTCTATTCCCCAACTACCATAGGAGATCTAACCCAAATCGCTTTGGGCCTCAAGAGACCCTGTTTGTTAAAAGAGAGACTGAATTAAATCAATGTTCTTGACTGGAGGAGGGGGGATCAGGACCACCATAAATAAGTTCCAAATGCACCCCATCCACTCATTGTCTAGAAGATTTAGACCTCACCTGCCCTCATACCATCACATGAAAGCATAGCAGAGTACAGAAGAGCTGGGCAAACGTCCAGACACTCCACGGAATTCTGTTACCCTCCTCCCCTGCCATCAACCCTGAACTGATATGTCTCCAAGGACTTTTCTATTTCTCACAGTCTGTGTTCTCAGAAAAACCAACATACATTGGAAAAATTTGATCTGTATTCTTGTTGTGTAAGAAGACATTGAATAGGCAGAGGCAGTGGTTCACAAGTCTTTGTGTGCATAAAAATTCAGTTTTGTATTTATTAAGCACCTACTTTGTGCCAAGGTGGTCCTAGGGAATCGATGGTAAGCAAATAAACACAAACGTGCATGACTCAAAGTCAAAGTCCCTGATCCCATGAAATTTGCCTTTTCTAGCCTTATCCCAAGAGATTCCAATTCAGTAGAGCTAAGGTATAGACCGGATAGCTGCATGTGAAGACGTAGCTCAGACAATCCTGACATGAACAATGCAGGGACCACTCTGAGGAACATTAGATTAAGGATGCCAGGTCTCTTGAGGCTTATATAAATCTGGTGGGTCCTCTTTTAGAATATTCCGAGCCCATGTGCAATAATATAACCATACACGAGAGTGACTGGGGAGCACGTGAGCTTATCCCACTGAACTTACTCCATGTCCTCATTTCAAATTCCTCTCAGTTGAGGCTCAACCACAATGCACGTCTCAGCACTGCCCACACCAAAGGAAGCATGACAGGAGGGAAGTCAGGACGGACTTCCCGCTGCAGTTAAATAGCTTTTACCAACTCTGCAAACACAGATGGCCATGAAGCGCGTTGCTAGGCTTTCCCCCAAGACCTGGAAGGGGCCCCATCAAGTAAGAGGCCCTGATACTCAAGCTCCATTAGCCTCACTGGAAGTATCATTCTGGCCCGGGTCGGGAGAGGTGGCCAGCGTTGTAAAGACAGAGCCAAGTGTGAACACGTGAGAAGATGGTATGGAATCCAAGCCTAACGCTAGCTCCCATTTCAGGAGTTTAATAAGTAGTTTTTTTTTTTTTTGCCTTTTGTCATTTTATGGCCGCACCTGCGGCATGTGGAGGTTCCCAGGCTAGGGGTCTAATCGGAGCTGTGGCCACTGGCCTGTGCCGCAGCCACAGCAACGCAGGATCCGAGCCGCGTCTGCAACCTACACCACAGCTCACGGCAACGCCGGATCCTTAACCCACTGAGCAAGGGCAGGGATC
>PVHT020000237.1:862763-951014 GCA_004024745.2 Catagonus wagneri | reverse complement strand
GCATGTGGAGGTTCCCAGGCTAGGGGTCTAATCGGAGCTGTGGCCACTGGCCTGTGCCGCAGCCACAGCAACGCAGGATCCGAGCCGCGTCTGCAACCTACACCACAGCTCACGGCAACGCCGGATCCTTAACCCACTGAGCAAGGGCAGGGATCGAACCCGCAACCTCATGGTTCCTAGTTGGATTCGTTAACCACTGCGCCACGACGGGAACTCCTAATAAGTATTTTTGACAGATTATCATTACAATGTGTTTCATGTTACCCAGTACTAGTGACTTTTAGGGAAGAAGGAAATAAGGGTTGTTTTAGCTTGTTCTTTGGAAATGGCAAGTGTAGGTATTAGTCTGAAAGCTCACATCCAATATTTGTACTGTTTAACCTCAAAAGGTTAGGTTGACAATTTCTTCTTGACTCAGAGGATATATACACTGTAGAGTGAAAGAGCATTATGGCAGCTGTGGAACTGAAGGAGGTAAATTCCTTTAAGATTCGAGAAAGTGGGTGCCTTCATAAACACGCGGGTGTCCCAGGGATAGGCAGGAAGGAGAAAGAAGAGCTTGATATAGTCTCCATCCCAGTTCCCTACAGGCAGATGAGCGGCCAGTCCAGATGGGAGACTGGACTTTCACAAGCCCCAGCCTCCCCTTTGGGACAAGAAGATGGAAGTCAGAGTCTAAGGGATTTTGATGCCATGCCGAAGAGATTAGACTGACCCTAGAGCCCATGGGGGCTGACGGTGATCAACTTGGAGTTTGGCAAGACGGCTCTGGTCATGGTGGGGAGGTTGGACCAGTACAAGGAAGGCCAAGTTGAACACACAGAACAGTCAGGAGTCTGTGGCACTTGTCCAGGCGGGAGATGGTGAAGCTCGACTCAGGACAGTGGCAGAGAGGACAAAAACCGTAAGACCCGGGCTGCAGGGAGGGAGCGGAGGCGCCAGCACGGTTCCCCTTTGGCCCCAGCTCCAGCCCCCCAGGAAAGCACGCAGTCGTTAGTCTCCTGCCTGAGAACATCACTTCTTTTAAGTCTTCAGGGAACACAGTTCTATTCCAGCTTTATACCCATACCTGGCCAATGAGTTTGTTCAGCTTAGAGAGAAGACTGGAATCAAAGAACGTGAAAGACTCAAAAGCAGGCAGGGCCAGCTGGGGATCTTCCAGTGCCCAGCTACCTTGTTACCTGCGGTGTGACCAATATCATCCTCCAGGACTGAATTTTTGTGTGCCCTAACAATACAAAACAACCTAAGTAGCTCCAAACTTTAACGCCTACTTTAGCCCAGCTTGTCTGGGTTTCTTGCTCCATTTCAGACGCCCGCAGGCAATTTCCTATTCCGCTGGATAAGCTTTAGAACCTTCCCTAAAGTGCCTACCTGTTTGAGAACTGCCTCCTCCACCTGATTAATTTCCCAAGGAGACTAAGCTGCTTGTTTCAGAACCAACCCACTCCAGATCAAGAGCTAAAAAGACCCACCTAGATGACAAAGAACCAGGAGCCGGCTGGAGTATCCTCATTGCCTGTTCCTCACAGAAGCCAGCACGCCAGTGAAAAGTTTGTCACATCACACTGACAGATTGTCCCTTCTAGCTCCCTGACCAAAGTAACCAGGATACAGCAGCTCTTCCCAGAAAGCCAGGGCAACAATCCTGCATAAACACGTGAAGGACACCCCAAAGGCACCCTCCCCTAACCTGCCCCTCTGCAGTAAGTCAGAGTCAGGGGTGCAGCAGCTCGGCAGCTGACAGTTTACAACTTGCAAAGGGTTCTTTCTGGAGGCTCCTCAAGTGTGAATATAATTAAAGCCTCTGCATATTACCTCTTCCATTGTCCCCGGTGCTGGTCCCCGCTCGTTGTTCAGATAAGACAAGACTGATGAATGTGAATATGTCTGAAGTTGAAGCAGCCAGGCGATAATGAAAAAGGCTGATTGGAAAGCCCTTATCAACTAAAGAGTCCTGAGATACGCAAAGCATGAGGACTACACGCATCCTCAGTCCAAGCTGCCGCTTCTCTCCCCAGACACAGAACAGTCCCCCCAGATCTGGGGGGACAATACTCTACGGGTCAAGCAACTCAGCAGCCCCCAAACTACCTGTGATGGGAAGATTCCCCACACCTGTGATCCAAGGCTACTCGCACTGTAAATAAGCTTCCAAACAGTGAAAATCTCTTAGAGTAATGGTCCCTCCTTTCACATCGCAGTCCCGGCTCGCACCCCAGATCTCACCCCTCCATCCAGACAATATACTGTATTTCTGAGAAGCCCCAGCTCTGAAGCCTTGTCCCAGGCTCCCTTCTCCTCTCATCCCCAAGCTCTAACCTACCATCATGGAGATTGTTAAAACCACTGGAAAATTTGGTGGATTTCTACACCACCAAATGATGGCTGTCTTTACTGTTTTGTGCTATTGTTACTTTGCTGTGATGAAAGGTCTGAGGCTCCTCTCATCCCACTGCTGCCATAACAGAGGATGGCTTGGTTTTTCATGTAGCCATCCATTCTCAGAACCAACTATCATCACTCCATTGTTCAAAGGTTCCTCCCATTGCAGCACTCTATGCAATAGCCAGGTCATGGAAACAACCTAAATGCCCATCAACAGAGGAGTGGATAGGGAGGACATGGTACATACACACAATGGAATATTACTCAGCCATTAAAAGGAACGAATTACCAACATTTATAGCAACACGGATGGACCTAGAAATTATCATGCGAAGTGAAACCAGTCAGACAATTAGACAGCAACACCCAATGCTACCACTTACATGTGGAAACTGAAAAGACACAGTGAACCTCTTTGCAGAACAGACAATGACTCACAGACTTTGGAAAACTTTGGTTTTTTAAATAAGACAGTCTGGGGGGTAGGGGGATGCACTGTGGGTTTGGGACACAAAGTCTGTCAAATTGACTTGTGATAATTTATGTACACCTATAACTGAAATAAAATCCATTAAGTTAAAAAAAATAAAAATAAATTAAAAAGAAAAGGTTCCTCTCAAGGCAGTAGGGTGTAGCGATAAAGGTCACCGACGCTGGCGCTGGATGGGCTGGGTTCCTGTATAGATTCACTACTTAGAAGCACTGATAACTTTGGCGAATAGCTACACTTTAATATTCTCACCTATAATACGTGGATGATAGTAACAGCATCCACCTCATAAGATGGTTATGAGGATTAGCTGTTGACCTCGTAGACCTCTACCGAATATGCATGTATCAACGTTACTCCCAGACCTGAGTCTGGGGGTGTGATTGACTTCGCCAGAATTATACTCCTAACACAAGTGGGCAACTAGTCACCCCTCTTTAGTCCCCAAGATGGGTAAAGTCCTTCCTGTCTCTTTTCTTTTCCAGCCTGTAACTTATAACATTCTAGAGAATGGCTTTGTGGTTCCTATCGCACTACCCTTGATTAAAATTTACTTAAAATTTAGATTATATTTATCTTTATGTCTGCTGTAAAAAAAAAAATGGTATTCATCTGTGGCTCTAGGACTGTGGAAACTTTCTCTACTGTCAGATTTCTTGTTCACCCTTTCGGTTGCCATTATTTTTCCCATGGGCAGCTTTCTCGAGTTACAACCTGCCCACGGCTACTCCAGTCCCAGGTTCTCAACTCCTACCACAGCCAGGACATTATTATTTCCTCTTATAATATTGGATTCAGGCTTTTGCAATATAGAACTGACTTTTTAAAAACCATCGTTATCATACTTTAAAAAAATTCTTGGGGAGTTCCCTTCGTGGTTCAGCGGTTAACAAACCCGACTAGGATCCATGAGGATATGGGTATTGATCCCCGGCCTCGCTCAGTGGGTTAAGGATCTGGCGTTGCTGTGGCTGTGGTGTAGGCCGGCAGCTGTAGCTCCAATACGACCCCTAGCCTGGGAACTTCCATATGCTGCAGGTGCAGCCCTAAAAAGAAAAATAATACAATACAATAAAATCTCTTGGAACTGTACATTTATATTTTAACAGAGGACTCCAGACCATTCCCAATTTAAAATCACTTCTTAGGACATGAGATAATCTCCTAAACTAGAAATAATAAGACAAAGCTTACGTAAAATCAAATTCTGAAGTCAATAAACTGAGCAGGAAACTGCAAAATCAGGACAGGAAGGAGGGGCTGGACTTTAAATTCGCTCTAAGATACAGCAAGAGAAACACGGCACGAGCTAAACAGTAAGTTAAAAACGACGATGAAGGCTTCCCCCCGAGCCGCTCTCACTCGGATTCTGTGTTTCTCCTGCCTGCCTGTTCTTGGAGATTATTTCCTGCTTAGTTGTAACTTGAAGTAACTTGTTTCTTTGGGTGGAGAAGACGCAATTTTGGGAGAGCACATCATTTCTAAGAGCTTTTCTGAGCTATGAGCTACCCCAAAATGACTCATCAGAAAAGCTCTTAGATCCCAGAATGGCCAAGGTTACGGTTGAAAAATGCCCCCAAAGAACTTTTTTTTTTTTTTTCTCCCTCAGCCTCCTGTGTTTTGAACTTTTACCCCCTGGTCTCCCAGCAGTGCTTCTCAGGGCTTCACAAGGAGCCGGGCACACGCGTCCCAGCAAGCGCGTCCCTGCCACGAGGCTCAGGGCCCCACAGCGCGCTGGGCAGCCGCGCGGGGTGAGGGAGCTGCGGGGAGGACAGCGACGGGACCTGGGAACCCAAACAGATAAACACGCCCATCTAGTCAGTCGGGAAGCATGCTGCACTTGACCGAGACTCGCCCTTACCCACTCTCCTCACCTTCAACCACTATTTTGTAATAAACTTTTTCTTTTTTTAAGTCTGTACCCGCAGCACATGGAGGTTCCCAGGCTAGGGGTCTAATCGGAGCTGTAGCTGCCGGCCTTCGCCGCAACCACAGCAACCTACACCGCAGCTCATGGCAACGCCGGATCCTTAACCCACTGAGCAAGGCCAGGGATCTAACCTGCATCCTCATGGATTCTGGTGGATTCTGGTCAGGTCCATTTTCACTGCGCCAGGATGGGAGCTCATATAAGAGCCTTTTTAAGAAGAAGGGGATTTGGGTGGGTAGTTTAGAAAGAAAAAAAAATGGTTAGTGTTTTTGAGGGGAGAGGGAGGCTGGCAAGAGCCAAAGTATAGAAAAACTGGAGATGGGAGGTCTCATGTCAGACTCAGAAATGTGAAGATATAAATGTGAAATGTTGAATATTGTTTTGGGTTGAAATAGCACAAAAGAGAAGTTAGGCAAATGTTCCTCAATTAACAAGTGAATCTGGAGAACTGCATTAGCAGACCGAATGCCCTGGCTGGTTGGTCAGAGCTCTGAAGTAGGAAAGCGCTCTGAAATCATGGAACAAAATGGAGTATGAACACTGTGCAAAACGAGTAAATAATTGCGGATAAGCTTGAACAGCTGCATTAGTTTCCTAGGGCTGCTGTGGCAAATTACCACCAAGTGGACTGTGGCAACACAAAATCAAATTTACTGTTTCACAGTCCTGGAGATGGGAAGTCCAAAATGAGTCTGACTGGGCTAAAATCAAGGTCTGGTAGGGCTGCACTCTTTCTGAAAGTCCTAGGAAGAACGCCTTGCCTCATCCTTTCCAGCTTCTAGAGGCCACCAGCATTCTTTGACCTGCAGTCCATTCCTCCATGTTCAAGGCCATCAATGGCCAGTTGAGGCTTTGTCACATCATCTCACTCCAATGTCTTCTGCCTCCCTCTTCCACATTTAAGTCTTTAAGCACATTGGGCCCAACCAGAAAATTCAGGACAGTTTTAAGGTCAGATCATTAGCAACCTTAATTCCATCTGCTACAATTCCTCTTTTCCACGTAAAATAACATATTCACAGGATCCAGGAATTAGGATGTGGACATCTTTGGAGGGCCATTATTCCTTCTACCACAGAAACCCTTTTTAAAAGCATTAAGAGAATGATGACTAATGAGGGCAGAAAGCCCATACGTGGAGAGTAGGGAGATGGGACTCCCACATGTGTAGCTCAAGATTTAGTTTAAATTAAGAATTTATAAATGGAAATGATGTTAGGGACTAGCTCTCCAGAGGAACTGTATTAGACTACACTTTGCTTTATTTCTCTTTTTTTTTCAATGGCCGCACCCAGGGCACATGGAGGTCCCCAGGCCAGGGGTCGAGACAGAGCTGTAGCCACCAGCCTATGGCACAGCCACAGCAACGCCAGATCAAGACACATCTGCGACCTACACCACACGGCAACACCAGATCCTTAACCCACTGAGCAAGGCAAGGGAACAAACCTGCGTCCTCAAGGATACTGGAAGGGTTCATTAACAACTGAGCCACTATGGGAACTCCATAGACTACCCTTTATACTCTAATTCAAGACCATTTGTAATGCTCCCCGTTGTTGTCCTTTTGTGTCTTCAAATTGAACGGAACAAAATTCCTAAATGGTGAATACGAAGCCACTCATCCCTCAAGGAAAAATTCAAGCACCGCCGGTCTGTGACGCTCGCCCTACCCCACAGGCAGACTTAATTTCTCTTCCTTGGATCACTGTCTCTTGTGCTTTCCTTTCCAACACAACTTATCATTCTGTCATGCAATTTCCTGTTTTCATGTCTGTCTCCCTACTGGTTGATGAGGTCCTTTTAAGGACAGGGACCATGACTTAGACATCTTTGTATTCAAAGCACCCAGCAAGGTGGCTAGCATGAGGAAGGCATTCAACATATTTACTGAACGAAAACCTGTGGGGTGAATTGAGAGGATTCTGAATTACCTCCAATATTAGGGGAAGGTGAGTGGGTGGTATTTGGGGATCGCAAACTAGATGATAGCTTTTAAAATGAGAATTATGCACACTAAACCTCTTAAGTCCTGAGGATGCATCTGAGAGAGGGAGACAGGAAACTGATAGGAATTAAGAAGACATTTTCCTCTGACAGACTGCAGATTGAAAAAGCAAGGTCAAAACTCAAGACAAGAAAATTTACCTGCTGCGACTTTATACATTCTGGACTACACTTAGCATACAAATGAATGTTGAAAAAAATACCTTAAACACCAAAACTATAGTTTGGGGAAGAAGAGTAGGATATTACATAATTTTTAAGCAGTCAGAATTTTTGGTCAAGAGTTCCCGTCGTGGCTCGGTGGTTAACGAATCCGACTAGAAACCATCAGGTTGCGGGTTCGATCCCTGACCTTGCTCAGTGGGTTAAGGATCTGGCGTTGCCGTGAGCTGTGGTGTAGGTTGCAGATGTGGCTCGGATCCCTGTTTGACAGCTCCTGTTAGACCCCTAGCCTGGAAACCTCCATATGCCACAGGTATGGCCCAAATAAGGCAAAAAGACAAAAAAAAAGAATTTTTGGTCAATGAATATGTTAGAAAAATGTCCTCCATAGATAGTTTTCTCCATAATACTTTATGAAAAATGTTAATATTAAGTAGGAAGAAGAGCAAATTTCTGAACTTCTTTCATTCCTTTTGAAAATATAAGATTGATCTTCAAGTTTCATGAATTCCCATGTTGAATTTGGGAGAAAAGAGACACTAAAACTCTGACTCAGCTCTCTCCAAGAAGAAGTGGAGGAGAGGGGTCAAGTTGTCTCTAAACTAGGCATGTCTTGCCCGATGCACTGTGAAACGATTGCTGAAACTCTGAGGCTTGAGGCAAAGAGATGGTCTTAGTCAAAAGGTGACCAAGCAAAGAGATGGAAGAACAAATCTCAAACCCACCTCCCCAAAGGCAGGGGGCTCAGGGTATTTATAGGATGATGAGCAAAGAAGCAGGATGGTGGAGCACGTGGGACACATGAGGGCACGGTGACTTGGGAAAAGATATGGAATGTCATTCTGCACAGGGGTAACTAAGCTACAGGCCTCTGGAGGTTGGAAAGGTCACCAAGAAGCCAGCACTCATGCCCAGCTGGAGGGTCAATGGTCCTCAACTAGATGGAGCTGAGCCAACGTCTTATGGCTCAGGCTACATGCAGTTTGGAGGATGTGTTAAAATGACCTTGATTAGCAAAGGCAGATGAAGTGGATTGGATTAATCACCTCACAAAGTTTCCAAAAAAAAAAAAAAAAAGATGATGGATGAAAACTGATTTGATCTTTCCAAAATAGAAGATGGATGATAACTGAAAGCATTTACAAAGTGCTGTCCTTCACACCTGCTTCACCAAAATTCTTCTTCTCCTTCCACACCCATGGTTATTCTATTCTACATGTACTGCTCATTAAAAAAAAAGGAAAAGACAAGTTAGGGAAAAGTTAAATACACCTAAAGCTCAATCCTGATAAAGACATATGCCAATACTTTTCTTTCTCAGTAAAGTTTGTTTAAATTTTTGTTAAAGGTGGCTTCATTTCTGATTTTTAATCATGAACCAAAGAAGTTACAGTAGAGAATTAGTAGGTCTCCATTTTTTATCTCATACCTAGTGAGCAGCAGCCAATTAGAAAGAGTAAGTGACCAGGCAGACCAGAAAATCAGGTAGGGTTCTGTAAGCATAGAGATGGTGAAACCACATGTGTATGAGAATAGTGTTCAACGCACAGAACAGAGGGAAAAAAAACAAGTCAAGAATAATGTTCAAGAAATTCCAGTATTTTCAGGGCAGGCAAAGAAAAAAAGAGTCCATTAAACTACTTGATAAGGATAAACTCAAGACGTGGGAAGAAAATTATGAGAACAATGGCTGGGAAACCATAGAGAAAAGAGTTTCAAATAGCCAATCAACAATAGCATCAAATACTGCAAAATAAAAAACATATGGTAAACAAAGTAGATGAGACAGGTTTAAATGTATCCATTGAGCATAGCACAAAAGAAAGAATTAGCTTCTAGAAATATGAGAATTAATAAATTCAAACACATTCACACACACATTCCTACTGATGCCTCACTAAAAATGACCAATGTTCAAAACAAAAGCAAAAAACAAAAACCACTCTTGTTATTGTTGCTTTCATTTTCATAAAGATCAGTGGACAAATTTGCTCCACTGATTTGGAAAGAAAAGCAACTAAAGCATTCAACCACAAAGCTAAAGGTTAGGACATGGTTAACTGACAGTAACCTTGACATTTTTAGAGCTAGAGAGAAGGTTTTACCTGCTAATCGAAAGTGAATTGTCGGAGTTCCCGTCATGGTGCAGTGGAAACGAATCCGACTAAGAACCATGAGGTTGCGGGTTCAATCCCTGAATGGGCTAAGGATCCAGCGTTGCCGTGAGCTGTGGTGTAGGTTGCAGACGCGGCTCGGATCCCGCGTTGCTGTGGCTGTGGCGAAGGCCAGCAGCTACAGCTCCTGTTAGACCCCTAGCCTGGGAACCTCCACATGCCGCGGGTACAGCCCTAAAATGACAAAAGGCAAAAAAAAGAAGGAATAAAAAAAGTGAATTGTCTTCATTAGGTAAATCTCATTAAATTATCTCACAACATGGCTTTCACTAAATTTGAAGACCTAAGGCTATGAATTAGAAGTATTGTGCCCCCCCCAAAAAAGAGAGAATAATGGGTATGAGCAATTAATCATTACTTATAAAGCATTTTATAGTCAATACATCATGAAGTAATAAAGATAGGTATTATTAGTCCAGTTTCCACACAAGGAAAGGAGGCGAAGGTAGCAAAGTAATGACAATAGCGACACAAACAAGAATCTCAGAGGAAGAGCTCTAAGTCACAGCCAGGCTTTCTATAAATAAAAGCAAACATGAACTGTTGATGAAACTGTATGGACAGGCATGCATAAAAACAAACCACTTAGGGAAACGGCTACGCGTTGTGCTCAAGCTGGCTCACACCAGCCACCAGAGCCCAAGGCATGTATTTCTTTGCAACTCCATGTTCAGTGGCATCATGCTGGTATTTTGAAATTAGGCTTAAAGGGGTATTTTGTCAGATTTATTAAGGTAGGATGACAAGTAAAAATTGTACATACTTAAGGTGTACAAAATGCTGTGTGTGTGTGTGTATATATGTATATATATATATATATAAATGATTACCACAATCAAGCTAATTAAAATAATTGTCATCTTCCATGGTTACCTTTGTGTGTGTGTGTGTGTGTGTGTGTGTGCGCGTGTTTGGTTAGAATATGTGAGATCTACTCTCTCGGCATATTCACGTACAGAATACATCGTTATTAACTACAGTCACCATGCTGAATGTTAGGTCTCCAGACTTATTTAACTTATGACTAAATATTTGTGCCATTTAACCACCCTAATCCTATATTCTAAATCAACACTCACCTAAAATTCCCTCTGATTTTATTTACCCTCCCTTTGGGAATTTTACAGGTAAGCTTTATCATGATGCCATCATGGAAACAGATGTCATCGGACCATTTCACCGAAGGAATTCAGACCTCTGCGAGGCTTAATCTCACACACACTGTGACTGCCAGGACTAGCTCCCTCAAAACAAGGCAGTTTATGTGAAGGGATATATATACACACACACACACACATATATAAACATTATACTGTATAAACACACACGTCTGTATATGTATATACATACTATATATATATATATACCGAAACTACCTGTTCACTATACTCAATTGATTTTTTCACTCCAAAAATTCAGAGGTATCCCAGGAGTATATAGCGCCCAGAAAAAAATTTGTAACACTAATGTGTAAATTTTGCTTAAATTACCCCAAATATATTATTTAACTTTGATGATTTGGGGCATTCTTTACCTTCATTTGTCCCCAAATTCTCCACTGCTGCTCATTCCCCCCCTCACTTCTAAATCTTCTTTTCCTACCCTACCTCCACCACCCTGCAATTTGCTTTCTGTGCCCCAAACTGTCATCTCTGTTTTAAACACAGTGAAGTTCAGCTTTAAAGAATTAAAATATTCATGGGACTAGAAATATAATCTCTTTAATACCAGGTAAGTCCTCTGACAATGGCCAGGCTTGGGGAAAACATAATTAAGAAGTCAGCTAGAGGAGTTTCTAAGGAAGCTAGTTTTAAATAGTTGGAAGTAATTAATCAGCAAAAACAAATACCTGATGGAAGGAGAGACGTTTCCCTGGTGATTAGAAAAGAACAATTAAGGCAGGATGGGGGGCAGTGACCAGTGTGCATGCTGTGTGGTAATCGCTCCTTTCTGGCCTTCCAGGAGCTAAATGGAGCATAAAGCAATCTTCCCATGATGCAGATAACCATGGAGCAGGCGTGCTGAAGAGAGGACAGCAGGACTGGACGGCCTGCGGAGACCTTCGGTTACAGGGAAACTGTGGGAACCTGAACATCGAGATGGGGTTGCTAGGGGTCTCAGAACCATGAAAAAGCCTCAAAGGAACAAGGAAATATTGAAGGCCAGCGACTACAGCTCCTGTTAGACCCCTAGCCTGGGAACCTCCATATGCTGCGGGTGCGGCCCAAATAAGGCAAAAAGACAAAAAAAAAAAAAGAAGAATCATATTGCCTCTTCGCGCAAGGTATATGACTACCAACCCCAACCATTTTGATTATGGAAACAGGATAGTAAACGGATTCGTTATTACCAAACTTCCAATTTACATACATTTAATGATAGAGACAGAATAATATTTGTTTCCTCACAAAATTCATATGCTGAAACCTATTTCCCCATGACGGTACCAGGAGCTGGAGCCTTTGGGAAATGATTAGGATGTGAAAGTGGAACCCTCATGAATGGGGCGGATGCCCTTATAAACATGACCTCAGGAAGCTCTCTTCCTCTTTCTATCATATGAAGGAACATAAACATCTATGAGCCAGGACAGCCATCACCAGACACTGAAACTGCCAGCAACTTGATTTTGGACTTTCCAGCCTCCAGAATTTTTTTTTTTTTTTTGTCTTTTTGCCTTATCTAGGGCTGCACCCACGGCATATGGAGGTTCCCAGGCTAGGGGTCTAACAGGAGCTGTAGCCGCCGGCCTTCGCCACAGCCACAGCAACGCGGGATCCGAGCCGCGTCTGCAGCCTACACCACAGCTCATGGCAACGCCAGATCCTTAACCCACTGAGCAAGGCCAGGGATTGAACCCGCAACCTCATGGTTCCTAGTCGGATTCGTTAACCACTGAGCCACGACAGGAACTCCCAGCCTCCAGAATTATAAGAAACAAATTTCTGTCATCAATGAGCCACCTGATTTATGGTTATTTTTTGATATAGCAGTCTGAACAAACTAAAACATATAACAACGCATGAAAAGACAAAATCTAGCATGAATCATACAGATAATATCTAAAATAACAGAGTAATATATACTAATTACAATTTTAATTAATTTAAAACTATTTCCTGAGGCTTAGGACCCAAATATTCCCTTAAAAGCATACTAATCTATTACGGTTCTGACTTTCCGGAATCTATGTTCTGAGCCAGAAAGATTCATATTAGCTTTTCTCCATTTAGACTCTTGGACTATGTAATGCAGAATAGCAAATGCTGATACAGAAGATAAACGTTGACAACGCTGTAGCCCTGGTTCTAATGACACAACAAGACAAGAAGAGCAGAAAGAAAAAGAAAATGAATAGCTCTTTGAGGAGCATCTCGTAGAAGCTAAAGGAGGAGAGCTGACACAGAATGCAGCAAGAAAGATGCAGGCACCACCTGACCACCGCAGTCACTTGAGAGATACTGCAAAGTGCATGGGTGAGTTTGGTAGACTTTGTACCCAACAGGTGCCTGTTAGGCCTTAGAACCTGGAGTACATTTTGTGTTGATATTTGGGAAAGAATTCAAGAACCAAGATGGACAGTGAGGGGGCTAGTGTATTTCAGGAACACTATTTCTGATCAAGTTTGGGTTAATTTTTCCTCTTAAAGTTAATAAAAGAGAAGGGGTATCAAATTTGGAAAAAAAATGCTTCATATAAGCAAAGTACTTATTTCACAAAAAAAAATTTCTATTATAACTCTAAGTGAAGAGAAAAATAAGACAAAAGACTAAGAAAACGTGAAAAAAATAGTGAACTGGGGGGACTAGCGCAAATGAAGATCATAAGATCGCTTAAAATATAATCACAGAATTGGAATCTACAAAGGGAGCATCAGAGACAGAACAAATCCGAATGAAAAGAAAATTAGTGATACGGAGAACAAACTTGAGAAAGATTTTGAGGATATAGACTAGTATATTTAAAGTACAAATTATAAGACATATGAAAATTATCTTACAAAATCAAGCATGTTAAATGAATGTGCAAATGCACATAATCCCAGAAGGAAAACAAAGCAAAAAATATGGATTTACAACTGCAATTTATACTAAAAGCAAATGCCCTCAGCTTAAAGAAGATGTGCACAGTCTGCAAATTTAAAGAGTTTACCCTGTACCAGGTGAATATAATCTTGTAGATTCTTAAAAACTTGAAGAAAATAATCATGTAAGCACTTAAGCAGGAAAGATATGATCATCTTCAAAGGAAAAAATAACTTTCAGGCTGAACTCAGATTTCTCCACACACCCCAAATCAGATGAAATAGAATAATTTTTAAGCTTTAGAATGAGAATAACTGTGAATCAAAGTAAGCTCTTTTCATTTATTTAAGAAAAAGGAAGGCATTCATGAATATGTAAGGATTAACAGAAAGCTTTAAAAAGGATAAATGAAACTGGTATTAAAAATTGGTACTGGGAGTTCCCTTAACGGCTCAGTGGTTAATGAACCCAACTAGGATCCGTGAAGACACGGGTTTGACCCCTGGCCTTGCTCAGGGGGTTAAGGATCCGGCGTTGCTGTGAGCTGTGGTGTAGATCAGAGATCCTGCCTTGCTGTAGCTGGGGTGCAGGCCGGCAGCTGTAGCTCCAATTAGAGCCCTAACCTGGGAACTTCCATATGCCGCAGGTGCGGCCCTAAAAAAGACAAAAGACAACAACAAAAAAAATTAGTAGTGATCATATAGACTTAAGTATCAGTTTTAAGCATGGAACAACAATGGATAGACACACAAAATGTTAACAGGGAATACATATATTATTAAAATAATTAGTGAATCTACCATAATCTCATTTAAACTAACAATTATTGGAAACCAGGAAGAACTAAAAGAAGGATAAATTATTTAACTTATTTGCATAAGGAAAATTCAAAATTAATTTGTGATATTTCCTATTTTGCAAAAAGGATTATTTTTGAGGTTTTAGAAAAGTAAAATTGTCCACTAGTAACATTTAAAACAGGACATATAAGAAAGAACACTAAGACAAAAACAAATTATGAAAATAAATGTTAATTATTTTATATTACTAGGAAGAAAATTCTCCTTAATTGACTTAAAAATAAATCCTAACTGCAGCCCATAAAAACATTTAAAATAAAATTATATAAAATCATTAAATTAAAAAGATTAGCAAGCAAATTGCATTCAGGCACAAATGAAATTAGGAATGGCAAAATTAGAATGTCAACAAGGAATTGTAGGCTACAAGTCACATTACAAAGAAATTCATCATGTAATTGATAAAAAGATATGAATTGAGACTTGATATTATGGACATTTAAGAGCTTTTAAAAGAGCATCAAAATATGTGAAATAATGTCAGAAATACAGAGATATTATCAGAAAGTATAACTGTACTGGTAGGCTACCCAATTTTTAGTTTAAGACATATGGAAAAGATCTGAAGATAAGGGCAAAAGATGGAAACAGAATAAAGTGAATTATTATATTAAAACATTATTTATTAAAGAACCTAAATAATGGTGCACCCAAACAATTACATTCTTCTAAAATTATCTTGGAGTTCCCTTCGTGGCTCAGTGGTGAACGAATCCGACTAGGAACCATGAGGTTGCGGGTTCGATCCCTGGCCTTGCTCAGTGGGTTAAGGATCCGGCGTTGCTGTGAGCTGTGGTGTAGGTCGCAGACGCGGCTTTGATCCCGCGTTGCTGTGGCGAAGGCCGGCAGCTACAGCTCCTGTTAGACCCCTAGCCTGGGAACCTCCATATGCCGCGGGTGTGGCCCTAAAAAAGCCAAAAAAAAAAAGAAAAGAAAGAAATAAGTTGATTTACTAAGGAGAGGGAAGGCCAGGAGGCTCTGCCCTGAGGATTAGGTGGGCTACACTTTTATAATCCAAGGGAGTGTGGGTGGGAAAAGACAGCCTCTTCCTCTCTGAGTCGTAGCTCCTCCTCAGTATCCGGTAAGAGACTATTTGACCCTGTAAACTCAAACCAGGACTGTCAATGTGGTTTCTTCATAGCAGCAGAAGGGTGGTCCTTAAACGCCTGCCCTTGGTCTGAACCTGAATGCAGGCCTCACCCCATCCCCCACCCGGTGACCTGAGGTCTATCTGGTGCCTCCGCTAGTCAAGCAAGCCTGCCTCTTCCGATGGCCTCCCGAGTGATTACCAACCTGCAGTGACCTCCCCTTTCCACCCACGGTCCCCTGCTGGGACCCCCACAGTCACCTGTGCCACTACGCTACCGCATCCCTATCAACTGGGTCCTCTGGATCCTCCACACTGTTTCCAGAATGGAGTCCCTGAAAGTTCCCACTGCTGGAGAGAGTTAGAAATAAGGCAAGGCACACACCACGCCGCACGTGCCCTCCAACTGGAAACGGAATCATTCCAAGACCGACGACAGCCTGTTCCATAAATGTCTTACAGCTCTGCCAGAGAGGTACAGGGGGTGCACAGATATCGTAAATCATTCATATGCAAATTATTCCAAGAACAAAACTTAGAGCACATTTAAAGTGTTAAAAGTTCAAGCCTCATTAACAACGTTTACCACTCAGAGCAATTACTTAGGGATTTAAAGCAGACTTCAGGCCATACCGGATCATAGCCTTTGAATGATGCTTATCAGACTGACCATCAGGACACCTCTGGGTGTGAAACGGATGCCATTAATAGTTAAGCTGAGACAATACACGTAAACAAGAACCAGTTAGGCAGAGTGGGGGTGTATGATCAGCTGCCTAGGGAAGGATGAAGTTCTCATCCAGCCACAGTCCCCGCATGATCCAACATCATATAAGAGCTGGGCCTGGATTAAACTGATACATAAAATAATTACCAACTAGTACAATTTATAGAATTGAGAGAAAAATCCTTAACAAAAGCAAGTTATCTGCCCCATTACCACCACATGAACGTTATTACTTAAATTTGGGGTGGTTGTTCTGATCGGTATTTTATGGGGAAATGCTATGATTCCGAATTGGTAACTTTGGGTCTAGGGCACACGCGAAGATGTCCCCCCCCATGTCCATGTTAAGTTGAAGGCAATATAAAAAGGTATCTCCCTAAAAAGAAATAGCACCCCCTGCATGGTTCCATTTGGATGATTTACCTTTTATGGGCCTCCTCAACTTATCATGACCTTCACCACAGCCCCCCCACCACCACCACCATCCCAACACTCAATTCTTGAGCCAGGCCCTGAAGTCTGACTCCAAAATATTGCATTTCAATGTCCACAGCTCACGGCAACGCTGGATCCTTAACCACTGAGCAAGGCCAGGGATCGAACCCGCGTCCTCATGGATACTAGTCAGATTCATTTCCACTGAGCCACAACAGGAACTCCATAACTTTGATTTTCCCTCACCATTTGCCTCTCTCCTCCAGCTGTTCAGAACATATCTTCTGCGGGGACACAGTTCATCCCACACGGCCAAGAGACCAGGAACTCAGGGTCAGGCTGTGTTGTGAACCCTTCTCACCAACCTGTGACCCCACTAGCAAAGCGAGACACACAGGTGGACGAGTCACATGAAAACCAGATCAAATGAGCAGATGGAAATACAGGCAGCCACGCTGAAACCAGACATGACCCTGTGGGGCCTACAAGCCTTTCTGTGTCCCCGCATTTCTTGTTCTTAGGAAATGGGCCTCATTCAGCCACCGTGACCCTCCCTGTGTTCCTAGCTACAGGTTCAGACAGTTGCTGATCTGGGAAGGGAGGAACAGTCAAGCAACAATAGCACAGCCTTGGGGCAGGACCCTGGTTCCCTCTCAAGGGACATGCATAAGGATATAGGCATCTTGTACACAAAAGAGAAAAGTTATATTCCTTATGCTTCTTTTAGAAATGAATACTTTAAAACTGAACAGCTTAGAGTCCTTCCTTGTCCTTCTCCCTGACTTAACCGCACCCTAAACACAATCACCCATAAGCTAAAGATTAGGCACCCTGAACATAATTGCCTATGGGTTAAAGATTATTAGCAAGGGCTGTTTTTCAGGAACTTTCCTAGTTTGTTCTCATCTATGACCAGCAGTCCTTTCTGCAAGTACTGTTATTCTGGGCAATAACCCAGAGGACCACCATCATGATCATACCAAGACCTCCTGACTCCAGCTTGGATGACTAAGATTCCCCCAAAAGATAGAAGAATGCGGAGTTCCCGTCGTGGCGCAGGGGAAACGAATCTGACTAGGAACCATGAGGCTGCAGGTTCAATCCCTGTCCTCTCAGTGGGTTAAGGATCCAGCGTTGCCATGAGCTCTGGTATAGGTCGTGGACGTGGCTCAGATCTGACATTGCTGTGGCTGTGGTGTAGGCCGGCAGCTGTAGCTCTGATTAGACCCCTAGCCTGGGAACCTCCATATGCCGCAGGTGCAGCCCTAAAAAGAAAAAACAGAAAAAGAAAGAATGCATGTTTGTTCCAATCCTGATTGCTATCTGAAAACCTGTTTTTCTCCTTTAACTATAAAACTCCTCTCAATCCTGTTTAAGGGCGGGGGCCACAGCCTTTAGGGCATTAGCCCGCTATGACCTTCCTTTGCCTGGCAAAGCAATAAAGCTAATTTTTTCTCCTTTACCCAAAACTATGTCTCTGTGTTTCAATTCGGCACTGGAAGACAGAGGCCGGATTCCAGCAACAACACTAGCACCCAAATAAAGAGAAGTTTTAAAGATAAGACATGATTTTTACCTATAAAATTAACAAAGACTAAAAGATAATACTAAGTATGAAAGGGGGCCGCAAGGAAATCTGGCAGTGCTAGAGGGAAATGCCTAGTTGTACAATCTTCCTGAAGGATAATTCAGAAATTAGTGCCCCCCAAAAGGAAAGAAATTAGTACCCAAAATCATCATTTAAATCATCCAAAAAACATTTACTGAATACTTACTAAGCACCGGGCACTATTCTATATCCTCTAATCTAGTAATTCCAGTTTTGAAAATCTATCCAAGGAAAACTGGTAGAAATGCAGATAAGAGTTCCCGTCGTGGCTCATGAGGATTCAGGTTCCATCCCTAGCCTCTCTCAGTGGGTTCAGAATCTGCTGTTGCCATGAGCTGTGGTGTAGGTCGCAGATGTGGTTTGGACCTGGAGTTGTGGCTGTGGCTGCTGTATCTATATTTTTAATTACACAAAATGATAAAAAAAAATTAGAAGACAAATGCCTAAAGAAATTCTTCTTGCATAATTTTATGGAAAAAAGAATAATAAAAATCTGCATTTATAGTATGACCCCAGTTTCTGATCTATATTCAGTCAACATATATTTATGCACTATCAAATATGTGCTAGGACTTATAAAGAGAGACTCTGTGAGCTCTCTGGGTGAATAAAACTAAAAGGTCAACTTATTTTTTTTTCCATTATTGTTTCTCCATTTTGCAGAAATTGCAGGAGAGCAAGCCAGCATAGAGCAGAGTACTTTGTGCTTTAGTCATGAATAAAAATTTGTCCTAAGATATAATGGAAGAATAGAAGTCAGAAAAAAAAGTGTAATTTCAGCTTCAAGTACTTTCTGTTTAACAAGAGGTGGAAATTTGAATTTGAATTCACATTTGAATTCACCTGTGAGGGCAGGCAGGTCCTTTGGAGAAAAAGAAAGGCTACAGTGAGTCTTTCAAATTATGCATGGGTAAATTGGAGACTGCTCAAGTGAAGTTTGGAAAATCTGAGGCTCAAAATCTGAAAAGACTAAATGGAGGAGAGGGCAGCATTTGGGGGAGAGGAAATTGCTTTTAAGATGCGTTAGGAAGGAAGAAATTTTTCTCTACCTTCCACATTCTTCTGGCTGGTCTAAGAATTACATTGACATAAAACAGATTAACAGGAGAAAATGACACAAAAATTTAAAAACATGTATACATGAGACACCGAAGCCCTTTATCTGAATTCTTTTAGGTATTGGATGGGGAATTAACAAGAAAAACTTCTTAAGTCTTCTGTTCCTTAAAAAATCATCATCATCATCAGCCTAAGTTAATCCTCATACCAAGGAAACACATTTTGGGGAGACGAATTTTTCTCCCCGACAGAGGAAAGGGTTTAGACTCAGGGGAATGGAAAACAATGAAGGGAATATTTATCAGTTCCTGGGCTTGTATCGCACCATTAAGGGGATGGTGGATGGGGCAAGGGGGAGCAGAGGGTGACAGGTTTTCACTAAGACAAGAAATGATTCTGGGCCAGGCTGAGCTCCCTGGAGGCCTGCTGGCCACATATATATGGCTCAGAGTTAGCAGGGCCACCTCTGGATGGAACCGGGAAATTTCTGGACCATGCCCTCAGCACAGATGCCAATGTTCTTAGAAGTGTTGGCAGTGAGGGCCTCCCAAGTACCCTGTGGCCAGCGGGCATGGCTAGTTGGGACCTAAAGCAGGAAAGGTAAAAACAGAGCTGACAGCTCGGGTTCCTGTGCTCAAACAATGGACGAAGGCATGAGGAGTTAAGCCTGAGCCTTTGTCACCAAACAAGGGGCGGGGGGGGCTTTGTGGTCAAAACAGGAAGATTTTATAATCAGAGGCTAATAAAGGCAAGCAACATGGGTTTACAGTTCCTCCAGTGATCAAGTTTACCTCGTTTTCCACAACGAACACATGTACCTTTTCAGAATCAGGGAAAAGAGCTTAACACCCCCTCTCCCTTGTCCTATCTCCCCTACTGAGAGCAAAGAACCTCAGCCGCACCCTCAACTTGGAAGCCCCTCATCACAAATGTTCTCATGAAAGAAGGCCACCCATCACTTTCTAATGCTCAAAATTAACAGAACTTTCCAGCCCATTTTTTTTTTTCTTTTTGGTCTTCACATGGGATACTGTTGAAGAGCTGACCACCCCATCTCGGCTGAAACTTCTCCCCCGGGGTCCCTGACTCTGCTCTTCCTGCTACTCTGTCTGCTCCTTGTCCAGCTTTTGGGGGCCTCCCCTTCCACAGTCTGTCTCAGAAGCTGGTGTTTCCCCGAGACCAGCACTGAGTGGTCTTCGCCTCTCTTCCACATTCTCCCTAGGCCACTTTATCCGCACCAACTTCTAAACCCTCATAGCTTCATTTACTGCCAAGTCTACAGAGCCTGGGGTGGGGGGGTTCCTCAAACACTGGAGGTGCAGTCCTAGCTTATTTGACGTTAGATCAGATAATTTCTTAACACTCTCCTCTATGCCACAAAATTACTTTCAGTAACCATAACAAAGTAATTAATAGTAATCATTATTTTCTTGAATTTACTTTTAATTTTAAGACCATGCACAACAAAGAGTAAATTTGCACGTTAAAACATTATTGAGGGAGTTTCCGTCGTGGCGCAGTGGTTAACAAATCCGACTAGGAACCATGAGGTTGCGGGTTCAATCCCTGGCCTTGCTCAGTGGGTTAAGGATCCGGCGTTGCCGTGAGCTGTGGTGTAGGCTGCAGATGCGGCTCGGATCCCGCGTTGCTGTGGCTGTGGCGAAGGCCGGCGGCTACAGCTCCTGTCAGACCCCTAGCCTGGGAACCTCCATATGCCGCGGGTGCGGCCCTAAAAATGACAAAAAGGCAAAAAAAAAAAACCCAAAACCATATTCAGGAGCTGGTGGTGGGGAAAAGAGGGAGAGGTTGGTAAAAGTCTGTAACTTTAAGCTATAAGATGAATAAGGGCTGAGGATCTAATGTATAATATGGTGAGTGTAGTTGATAATATTGTGTCGAATGACGGGGGTTTCCTGGGAGAGTGGAATGTTCCTCAGATGTTCTTACCAAAAAAGAAAAAAAAGGAAAGTGGGAAGACAGGTGAAGTGATGAATGTGTTAGTGTAAATTAATGAGAGAGGGTAATCCTTTCTCTGAGTGTATGCATGTCAGATGGGTCCCTGCGATGTACAGTTTAAATACCATATAATTTTGTCAATTATACCTAAATAAACCTGCAAGTTTTAAAAGGTAAAAAAAAAATGTAAATTTAAAAAAACATTATTCAAGCAGAAGAAAATATTTCACATATGAGCTAAAATTCAGACTTTTTTTTCTATTGTCTTAAAGTGAAACATAAATGTAAAAATTCCAAGTGTCAAACAGTATGACAGACTTTGCATAACCCAAGTTCTGTTTCTTTACTTCTACAACTCACTGGGCCAGCACTGTTTATTTTTAGTGTACTGTTTGAATGCAAAAATACACAGCGTCACCGAGGACGGAAACAAGAACTTGTGCCCAAGTGCAGCTCAAGTGATTCCAAACAATTATAAACTTACTCTTGAGACACAAGCATGTAGCTGAGTTCTTCTGCGTCAGGGGATGAATAACAAAGAGGTCTGAATTAATTCTCTCATGTAGAAGACAATGTTTGTGAAAGGATAAGAATTAGAATGTGCTAATTTGAAGCTTGAAGATATATTGCTAAAATCAATAGAAAGCACAGTCGTTGTTTAGAATTTAGATTAACAAAGTAGATTTTCTCAGGGGGGAGTGTTTTATTACTGGCATCGTGGCATTTGAAGATAATAAAAAAGAAGATCAACTCTTAACTCAGTTTTATTCTGTGGAGACAACGCAACATCTTACTGCCTGCGCCCTGGGCTGGCTGCCGTTAGTGTGGTGTTGGCAACAGAGATTTGTTGAGTGGCTGAATACATTTATCACATGATTCTAAGACTGCCTCTTCAGCCAAGACTTCTCTCCTAAATTCTAGGCCTGTATTTCTGTCATCTGACATCACCTGACTGTCCCATGGGAACCTCAGTTTTGTGGCCCAAAATATGCTCCTTTTTCTGCTCTCCGTAAATGGCACCAAGTACTCTTGAGTGTCTTAAGCCAGAAACTAGAGCTTCCTGTCACTTTTCTCCTCCTAACCAGATGCAAAAGCTCTTTCTCTTACCTCTTAAACATTTCTAGATTCCACTCTCACTAATCTGGGCTAATTCTTTTTTTTTGGGGGGGGCGGGGGCACACCCGCGGCATATGGAGGTTCCCAGGCTAAGGGTCAAATCAGAGCTGTAGCCGCCGGCCTTCGCCACAGCCACAGCAATGCGGGATCCGAGCTGCGTCTTCAGCCTGCACCACAGCTCACGGCAACGCCGGATCCTTAACCCACTGAGCGAGGCCAGGGACTGAACCTGAGTCCTCATGGATAGATACTAGCAGTGTTCGTTACAGTGGAAACTCCCTGGACTAATTCTTCATCATTCTGTCCAAGACCATTACAACACAAATGGTTCAGTCTCTCTGTTTCAGTTTTTCTTTACACTGATCTCCCTGAACTTCCCAAAACCCTTCACCTTTAAAAGGGGATATTAATCCCTAGTTCAGAAGATCATTGTGAGAATTAAATAACATGTATGGGGTCTGGCCCACAGAAGAGATGTTCAAAAGTAATGTGACTTTTCCTTCCTAAAATATTGCCTGACACCACTGCTTCTCATTGCTGAATACTTTCTGAAAGCAATTATATTTTGAGACTGAACTGATGAAGCACCATTTTGTATGCATAAAAAGTTAGATTACCCAGATAATTTCAGTTGTATAAATGCAACCTAATTCAAAGTATTCCCAAACTCATTTACTCATTTTTATTGTAGCAACAGACACTTGCTGCTCTTTGTAAAGAGACCAAAGTGAGGTCTGATATTGACTTTGACACCTACAGACACACAGAAACATCTGTGTTCTCAAGGACTTCATCATTCCCTACACACTTAGAACTCATAGTGGTGTTATTCATAAGTGCTAAAATGAATGTCACGCCTGCGATAAAGAGAAAGCAAACTAAGTAAATTGGGGCAATCAGAATGCTATTTGAGGAGAAAAAACCAAGATGTGACTTAAGGGAAGCTTCAGTAGTTCCCCATTAACCTCAGTTTCTCTTGCTATTGTTTCAGTAACTCATTGTCAATTACAGTCAGAAAAGGTCAGATAGAAAATTCCAGAAATAAACAATTCATAAGTGTTAAATCACCCACCCTTCTGAGCAGCGTGACGAAATCTCACGATGTCAGCTCCATCCCTCCCAGAATGTGAATCACCCCTTTGTCCAGCGTGTACACCCATTAAGCCACTTACTAGCCTTCTCAGCTACCAGACCAACTGTCACGACTGCTGGTGTTCAAGGGCCGCTTATTTTACTTAACGAGGGTGCTTAAGGGCAAGAGTCGTGATGCTGGCAATTCAAATATGCCAAAGAGAAGCTGTAAAATGCTTCCTTTAAGTGAAAAGATGAAAGTTCTCAACTTCATAAGGGGAAAAAAAAAAGGTTATGCTGAGGTGCTAAGATCTACCATAAGAATGAATCCTATCCATGAAATTGTGAAGAAGGAAAGGAAATTCAGGCTAGTTTTGCTGTCACACCTGTTGGGGCTCAGGGTGGGCTGCTCCCAAATATGCTGAAATGGCACATCGATTGTTTTGAACTGAAGTTGCTTGAGAAGCAGCCGATGCAAGAAAGAAGCTCAGACTCTCCTTTCTGTCTCCCTGAAAAGAGGGAAATAAATCTTTCATGTAAAAGACGCACCTCCTGCATCTGGAGAAAGAAGGTCATCCTTATCATCAGAGACAGGGAATTCGGAGCCCAGGAGCCTGGATAAACAAACCTTGTCACTTCTTTTAATCTACTGCCTCAAGCCCAAACTCTGTTTAGATTATTCATTCATTAAACACCCAGACCTAAGTTTCTTGGCCCTGTCAATTTCTCACAAGTTTATTGTTTCTTTGTCTAGAAAGCTGCCTACTTTGGCCATTTCTATGGGACATTCCTGCCCATGAATTAAACTGTTTTTTTTTTTTCTCCTGTTACTCTGTCTTATGTCATTTGATTATTAGCTCAGCCAAAAGAACTCAAGAAGAGATAACAGGAAATTTCCCCTTCCACAACATACCTCAACTGCAAAAATTTCAGCTACAGTGCAAGGTAAGTGCTTGGTTAAGATGAACAAGGCATTGCATTTGTACAATAAGATACTTTGAGAGAGAGAGAAAGACCCCATTCACATATCTTTATTACAGTATACTGTTATAATTGTTCCTATTTATTATTTGTTATTGTTGTCAATCTCTTACTGTGCCTAATTTATAAATTAAACTTTATCATAGGTGCATACAGGGCTCAGGACTATCTGAGGTTTTAGGCTCCATTGAGGGCCCTGGAATGAACATATAACCCACAAATAAGGGGAAACTTCTGTACAGCTAAACTTAGGTAGGAAAAGGAAAGGTAAGTACAATTCTGATACAAAAAGAAATCACAAAATTGGGAGATAGGAATGCCAATGGGGCATATGGCTTATCTGGAAAAGAACAAAGAATTCATGAAAAAAAAAATAATAATAACAAGAATGAGACTTGGAAAAAAGACCGAGACCAGTAAGTAGAGGAAATTAAACGCCACCAGGATTTTTCTTTGAAAGTAATGAAGTATTGTTATAGAAACCATGAGCGCCTGCTATGTAGTTGCCCTGCATTTCCCTGTATAATCCGTCTTCCGCTTAGCCATCGTTGTGAATTTTCCGTATCTCACCATCCAAGACCATTGCTTATAATCTTTTTCAGGGTTCTCCAAACATGATACACAAATGGCCAATAAGCACGGGAAGATGCTCAATATTACTAATCATTTGGGAAACGCAAATCAAAAACTACAATGAGGAGTTCCCATTGTGGCTTAGGGGTAACGAATCCAACTAGTATCCATGAGGACACAGGTTCAATCCCTGTGCTCACTCAGTGGGTTAAGGATTCCTGTGAGCTGTGGTGCAGGCCTGCAGCTGCAGCTCTGATTTGATCCCTAGCCTGGGAACATCCATTTGCCATGGGTGCAGGCCTCAAAAGATAAAAATAACTACAATGAGATACCACTCAGTTGCATTAGGGTGGCTACTATCAAAAAAAAAAAAGCAAAGAACAACAGCTGTTGGGGAAGATGTGGAGAAACTGGGAACTTTGTACACTGCTAGAGGGAATGTAAAAAATACCGACACTGTGGAAAACAGCATGAAGTTTCCTCAAAAAATTAAGAATAGAATCACTACATGATCTATAAATTCCACCTCTGTACGCAATCAAAAGAACTGAAAGCAGAGTCTCTAGGAGACAGTCACACATCCGTGTTAATAGAAGCATTATTCACAACAGCTAAAAAGATGGAAGCAACTCGTGCACATCAACAGATGAATGAACAAAGGTGTATACACACACAACGGAGTCATTCAACCTTAAAAGGGAAGAAAATTCTGACACCTGCTACAACGCAAATGAACCTTGAGGACATTGTGCCAAGTGCGATAAACCATCACAAGAAGACAAATGCTGTATAAGTCCACTGAGTCCACTTATATGCGGTACCAAGAAAAGTCAAAGTCACAGAAACGGAAAGTAGAATGGTCGTTGCTAGTGCTGGCGGTAGCAGAGAAATGAGAAGTTATGGAATGGATAAAGAGTTTCAGATTTGCAAGATGAGAAGAGCTCCGGAGACTGGTTGCTACTACTAAATTGTGCGTTTATAAAACGGCTAAGATGGTGAATGTCCTGTCACATTGTTTTACTATAATTAAAAATAATTTTCTTAAGTCTCTTCCATGGGATTCAACCAATAGGATAAATTTGAAACCCTGTAGAGCCACGTGCAAGTCTCTCCATGATCTGACTTATTTCTGTGGAAAAAACAAGTATCATAACCAAAGCATTAGGTTATGCTGAGATTCAAGGGGAAAAAAAGGTAGATATCATTGTATTTTCAAACGCATCCTAAAATGAGGAAATAAAGAATGGAATGAATTTTATAATAAGAAAATCACAAACTGAGGTATTTATAATTTTGTTTTTTCGTTTATGTTTTTTGTCTTTTTAGGGCCACACCTGGGGCGTATGTAGATTCCCAGGCTAAGGGTCAAATCTGAGTTGTAGCTGCCGGCTTACACCACAGCCACAGCAATGCCAGATCCAAGCCATATCTGCAACCTACACCACAGCTCAGGGCAACGCCAGATCCTCAACCCACTGAGCAAGGCCAGGGATCGAACCTGCAACCTCATGGTTCCTAGTCAGATTCGTTTCCACTGTGCTACGACGGGAACTCCTATAATTTTGAATACAGTTCTCCTTTAAGAAACACTTAGTAAAATTACTGTTTACATCAACTGATGCAATTTTTGAACCCTCATTAATTTTCACAATAATTTTATGACTTAAGTGATTTATGCAAACAATGTTTCACAAACATTTAGAACTAGGCAATCTTATAAAGCATCTTAATGTGTATAACAAGAAAGTATATTAAAAAGTTTATTAGCACTAGGAGGATACTTATCTTCTCTCTGCCTGTCAAAAACTTGACAGAAGTCTTCAGTCTAGCTAGTAAGCACTTTCCTGATTAAAAGCTAATTTTCACTGCTGAAGGGTGAAGTCATATTTCTGATCCTCCATTTTCTCCTAAAAAGAAGCAGGGGGAGTTCCTATTGTGGTTCAGCGGTAAATGAACCTGAGTATCCATGAGGATTCGGGTTCCATCCCTGGCCCCACCGTTCAGTGGCTTAAGGATCTGACATTGCCGTGAGCTGAGGTACACAAATTGCAGATGTGGCTCGGATCTGGTGTGGCTGTGGCTGTGGCTATGGTGTAGTCCTGGATCTCATAGATAAGTTTGTATCACGTGACTCCCACATCCCCATATCGCATCATAGGGTCCTTGACAATATTTGGCCTAACCATCTGCTCTAAGTGAATTGAGGCATTGATCAATGACCCGGCGAATTCACTCCACAAAGCTAATCTATTTCAATTAGATCAAACATTATAAAATTTAAACTACTCTTTTTAACTAAAACATTTTCAATTGAATTATCTGGGCATTTACCTCAACTCATTATTCAGCTTCACCATAGATCATAAAAGTTCATCATGTTAATCCAGAAGGGAACCAAGACAATCTCTATTTTGTTCAAGCTCTGCATATCACGGGCACACCATGAACCAGAAGTGATAGCAAGGGTGAAGCTGGGTATTAAAGCTGGCATAAAACTAATAACCAAGTGGCTTTAGACATTTATCTGGAGGTGATGACAGACGGTTCCTATCCTGGGAGAGCTCCAGGGTGGAAGCGTTTATCTGCAGAGCTGACAAACAGATCTTCTAGGACCCATATAAAACCAAGTGTCTTGATTCTGTAATAAAGTCTGTACTGGCACAGCAGGACCAAGTGTGACTGCTCCTGTGAGGATGACATTTGGAGGACAACAACCTCAAACAGACCATGACAGAAGGGTGAGGAGGGACTTTGAAGGGTCCATCCCAATAGACAGTCAACTGTCAGGCTCCCAAATCTGGGTGCCTAGAAAGAGTGGTTCTCGGTGTGAACCGTGGTCCCCGCATACCATGCTGAGAAGCACTCACTCTTTCAAGTTTTCTGCCTTTCAAACAAAAGGCAGAATTAAATCTTCAGAGGGTGCCACATGTTATCTGTGATTAGCCTTGCCGGATGCCGCACAGCCTATTTATCTATAGCTTTTAATCGGCTACACAAATGACAGAAAGATGAACGCCAAACACAGAGACACACACAGAGACGCAACTTTGCTTCTTATCTGAATGGACAGACGCAGAAACATACAGCCCAGAATAAACTGGAGCAAAATGAGTTCAAGATGAAACAAGCCTGGGGGAAAACATTCCAGACACGCTACAGAATGCGTTGTCATCAAAAATGCCAGGACTCTGCCCTGGTCTCCTTTGGAGGGAGAGAGATACTTATGACCCTTATTCAGGCTCCGCCCGGGGCAGAGGGTGTTTGAGGGTCTCCCCAGGCAAGGAGCAGACTGGGTCCCCGGAAC
This sequence comes from Catagonus wagneri, assembly GCA_004024745.2. Lineage (NCBI taxonomy): Eukaryota > Metazoa > Chordata > Mammalia > Artiodactyla > Tayassuidae > Catagonus > Catagonus wagneri. The sequence goes on along the minus strand of PVHT020000237.1, from coordinate 923,060 downwards.
AAGCAGCTTCTCTTTGGTTCTTGATCCCAGGAGCCTCTTCAGGCCATGGAGGGAAGGAACAGCTAGGGAAGAGAAACCTCTGGCATAAGTTTCATCTCCAAAAACAAACAAAAAAAAAATACAGCTTTCATTTTTTGAAAATAAAACATTAAAGGCAATCATTTTCTTTCATCATTGCTGGAAAATAACTTTGTATCAGTCCCATTTGCTGTTGAAATGTGATTTCCTGTCAACTATCTCTGCCTGTTAACAGAGTTACTTGACAGGGTAAGAAGTGTCTGAAAAACGCGTCATGCTCCCCAGCCAGGGAGGAAGAAAGGGGTTCATCAGACAGCACCTACGTGTTAAATCAGCCAGGCCGCAAAGAACCACTGAGTCTTTGATCTGGTGTCAATACTGTCAGAAAGAAGGAAGCATTCTCAGACTCAAGTAAATAATAAAGACCGCTTGGTGATGATGATTCTGATTCCCTTTTCTCTTTTTTTAGGGCCACACCTGCAGCATATGGAGGTTCCCGGGCTAGGGGTCGAATTGGAGCTGTAGCCGCCAGCCTATGCCACAGCCACAGCAACACCAGATCAAAGCCACGTCTGCAACCTACACAACAGCTCATGGCAACGCCAGATCCTCAACCCACTGAGCAAGGCCAGGGATCGAACCTGCAACCTCATTGTTCCTAGTCAGATTCGTTTCCACTGCGCCGTGTTGGGAATTCCTCTAATTCTTTTTGTGTGTTTGTTTTTTGTCTTTTTAGGGGAGCACCCACTGTATATGGAAGTTCCCAGGCTAGGAGTCAAATCTGAGCTGCAGCTGCCGGCTTATGCCACAGCCACAGCAACGCGGGATCCGAGGCTCGCCTGTGACCTCTACCACAGCTTATGGCAACAGCAGATCCTTTAACCCACTGAGTGAGGCCAGGGATCGAACCCGTGTCCTTATGGATACTAGTCTGATTCGTTACCACTGAGCCACAAAGGAAACTCTGGTGATTCTAATTCTAATTCTGCCAGCAGACGCCAAAAGCAGATACACACTGTTCAGCGTCCTCCACCATCAAGTGTATCTTCATAAAACATTTTAATTTTTAATGTCAACCTTATTATCTGTTAATCAGTATTGCTGGTGACAATAACTTTAACTTTTGTTAAAGACATAAGCTACGCACTGTGTAGAAGCTATATTGAAGTAAGAGTTTTAACCATGGTCACGATGCCCCCCCCCGCCCCCGCCGGCTGAAAGGGCAACTGCCTGCCTTTTCAGCTGTGCTCCTCACTGTACCAGGCTTCTTGTAACTATGTAGCAACTATAGGCCCTATGTCCAAGCCAGCAGCCCTACTAATCGTGTTCCCAGCATTACTTATCAGTTTTGCTTCTGTAAACTTGCTTGCTCAGCTTCTTAGAAGAAACACTGCTTGGGAAAGGCGGACGTCGGGGGATGGTTACAAGACTCTGTATTGTATAAAAGTTGTGGAGAACAAAGACCTGGTGCTCAGACTTTGGAGGTGACTCCTCTGAGCCCGCACCGGTGCTGAATAAACCTTGCTATTCCACATCTCCGAGTGCCGTTTGTCTCCTTCCACCGCCACGGTTTCTGCAGTTTTTGCAACAATATGACTAGAGATAAGACAATTCTGTTATTCTTTTTAAAAATCCTCTGCTTCCTGTCTTACCACCAGGATGGCATAAGCACCTCGAAGAGGAATTTTTTATGCTTTTTTTATATATAACTCACTGATGAGCAGATGCTCAATTAAAAAGAAACATTGCTAGTAAAATTAAACAAGTCCTATTTAAGAAATATAACATGCATGCGTACGAATAACAGTAAAATGTGCAACTCTACAGCAAGAAGCAATTCCAGGTGTTGTTGAGTTCTAACAACTCATTTTATAAATGAAAAAATTGAGGCCCTAAGACCTGAAGTGCAAATTTTCTAAATAATGCGGCTAAGTTTGCCAGTGACAGAATATCTGTTCTGAGCTGTGTTGATCGTTTCATTTCCAGAATCTTGAACCCTGTTTTAGATTCCACTCTGAAAAGAGAAATTGATATTTTAAATTGTGTCCAGAAAGATAAAGGGTCTGGAGACAATCTCTTGAAATAATAGTTCAATGAACTGGACCGTAAAATCTAGAGAACAAGAGATGTGAAGCCTGGCCTCAAGCATTTGAAAGCTCATCCCGTCTACTTAGGAAAAAAAAATGCACAACCTGAAAGTTGAGAGTTAAGTTTTACTGGGGGCAAAATTAGGACTTAAGCCCAGGAGGAGACAGAATCACAGGTGGCTCTGAGAAACTGCTCCAAAGGAGGCAAGGCGGGAACTAGGATAAATAGGAGTTTTTGCAACAAAGGACAGGTAGCAGGAACAAAAGAGGTCTGGGCTCACTGAAATCATTCCTTTAATATGCACCTCAGCTACTGGGGTCAGTATCCTGAGTTTTCACTGCCTCAAGGCTCACCAGCTCACCCAAGGAGGTGGCCCCATTCGCAGATGACCATGAAACACCACCCCAAGGAGACAGGCGAAAATAATGTCAGTGTGTATGGTAAAGGGGGGGAGGGGCACGCACCCATGCGCACGTTTTACAAACGTTTGTTGCTGGTCTCCTGAAAGTTACTGCTAGTCACAAGGATCAGACATCACCATGCAGGATTTAAGTGTTTTTCTAGATGTAAGGAGATGCAAGAACTGGGCACATAAAATCTTCTCCTAAAACTGTCTAACTAGTGGAAGACCTGTCCCAGTTTTCCCAGACCAAAGAGTGCCTCACTCCTGGTCTCTACCCTGAGCTCAGCTCAGGGGGTGCTGCGGGTCTTTGGCAGCTGCAGTGGCTCATGATTTAATCCGTATAGAGGCTGATGGCAAGTGCCAAACTCCAGTTCACGCTCCTAAAAGCAATTAAGCTTATTATTGCTGGGAATACACACCAGGACCGATAATTGATCTGTCGATGAGAACTGAGCTACAGAGTAACACGCCTTCTCACAAAGCGATGACCTCTGTGTTCCTAAACATTTGCAGGTATAAGCTAGTTGCCAAATATCAGAACCCAATGGCCAACCCCTGAAGCCTGGGTTAAACAGAGCATATTCACCCCTTACAAACACCCACAAAGGTAGATGTTACCCTCACTGTACAGCTAAGGACCTGAGACTCGGAAGTGAAGCTCCGCCAAGGTCACACAAGTCATAAAGCACAAGAATCAGAAGGTGAGTCTACAAAATTGCAGAGATGACTAAGCCGTTGAGAAATACGAGGACCATAAACAAGCTCCTGGCTCGTCTGAACCATCTCGCCAGGATCCCGTATCTGGGATTAAGTCACATCAAGAGGTAAATTCTAGTCAAATGCCAGATATCGACTTTTAATCAGTAGCGGGGAGACTCATAAAAGGACACCGAAGAAACAAGTGGCAAGCTCAGCATTCAAACATAGATTTCTGAGACTCCAAAACCCTAAGTCTTCCCACTATTTCAGATGCCTGTCTCAGCCCTCAGCTTCCTGTCAGCTCTCAGATTCTTTGATTTTGAGGTTATATACCCAAGATGAAAAATACATCACTTCTTCAAAAAAGTACAAAATCCTGCCTCTGCAAAACCATCCACAATACAAAAATCTCTAACTCTCTGATTACTACAATTCAATGTGTTTGTTTGTTTTTGCTTTTTAGGGCCACACCTGCAACATATGGAAGTTCCCAGGCTAGGGGGTCTAATCAGAGCTGCAGCTGCCAGCCTACACCACAGCCATAGCAAGCCAGATCCTAGCCACATCTGTGACCCACACCACGGCTCATGGCAACACTGGATCATTAACCCACTGAGTGAGTCCAGAGATCGAATCCGCATCCTCATGGATACTAGTGGGGTTCGTTACCACTGAGCCACAACGGGAACTCCCTCAATATGTATTATGAACAGCTATGTGTATCCAGTACAAGTCCAATGCAACAAGAGTTTATCTTATTACTGTACTCCCATCAATCCAGCATTCTTAACTTTAAAATTTCTGTTTAATTGGCTTTCCAATTAAACAGAAAAAAAACTTAAGGAAGTAACTCTTGGCTTAATCCCCCTATTAATAATGTTTTTATTAATCATGTTACCAGCTCTACCTTCCCTGAACGGACAGAGGATGTAAAATAAACTTTGGTAGTATCAGATCTCAGCCACTGTCTGTTGTTCATTCCTAAGCAGTGTAGCTCGTGGGACAGAGGGGCTTCAATAGCAATTACGTTTTTGCACTGATTCTGCTTTTTCTGGATAAAAGGATTTATTTTAATAGAAAAAGAAGTCATTTGCAGATTAGCATTTGATTTCATCGTAATAACCTGAGCTACTTCATTTTTCCTAAGGACTTTCCTACAGCATAGAAAGTGCCTTAGTCTGTTTCTGATGATATTCAAATCTTCCCATACAGTTTTAAAGTAATCCTTGTGTAGGAAATAGGACGGCATCTCCTTATATCCCCTTTTCAAACACCAGAGAAACCAGAAAATTAACTTTTTCTGAGCCATGGTCTTCTATGAAAATTAGTGAAAGTTATGGTTCCCACAAAAATTCATGTAACTTAAAAACACAAAATCTTGGAAACTTTTTCTTATAGTGCATCAGAAAATTTTCTTCGCATAAAATGAGAGGAAAGATCTTGAGCTGAGTTTCTCTTTCCTGACAACTAGCATGGGCTGCTGTCTCTACCCTCTCCCCAAGAAGCTAACTTGAAGACACTCTAAAAACAGACACTATATCCAACACCGACTCCCACAGTCTGGGCCACTGTTGCTCCAGCACCTGGCCTCTACCCGGAGGCCAGGAGACTCTGAAGAAAGAGGCAGAGCAATGCAGGTTGCTAGGTGGCAGGTTGAACAAACAAGCGAGCTTACCTGGGAGGCTTGTCTCAGGAGCCACAAGCTGCGTAGATCTTTGAGCCGCCCCCAGAACCTCAAACATTTACAAAGAGGTCTTAACAGGATTCAGTCACCTATTCAGACTTCGTTCTTCTTCTTTTTTTTTTTTTTTGCCACCCCCGAGCAGCATATGGACCTCCCAGTCCAGGGATCAGATCCAAACTGCCAACTAAGCGCAGCTGCAGCCACACGGGATCCTTAACCCACTGTGTCAGGCCAGGGATCGAACCGGCGTCCCAGCACTGCCAAGATGCTAGAGCTCCAAGGCTGTGTTCTTGATAACAGCTCCCACTGCAGAAACGGTGGGCAGAACAACCATTTCAAGGACAGGGGAGGGGGTGAGGAGCCTCCCATTTCCCAGGTCCCGCTGGCGGTTCACGCTTTGGTCATGACCTCCTCTCAACAACCACCTGTAGGTACATACACACAATGGAATATTACTCAGCCATTAAAAAAGGAACGAATTACCAACATTTATAGCAACACGGATGGACCTAGAAATTATCATGCGAAGTGAAACCAGTCAGACTATTAGACAGCAACACCCAATGCTACCGCTTACATGTGGAAACTAAAAAGACACAATGAACCTCTTTGCAGAACAGACAATGACTCACAGACTTTGGAAAACCTTGGTTTTTCAAATAAGACAATCTGGGGGGGGGTGGGGGGATGCACTGTGGGTTTGGGACACAAAATCTGTCAAATTGACTTGTGATGATTTATGTACACCTATAACTGAAATAGAATCCATTAAGTTAAAAAAAAAAAAAACAACCACCTGTAACATCTTTACAAGCAAAGAATAAAGAGCATGATTTTTTTTCTTCCTATTGTGAGGATGATCAATTGCACATGTTCAAACTGTTCATTTCAGTAACTCACATCTTTCCACTTGCCAACTGCATGATCAGTGATAAATAATGGCAATAGTTTTTTTCAATTTATACCTAATTACACTGCATTTTCGTAGACTTTGTATTGTCACAAGAAGAAGGTTCTTGCCCTCCTAAAAGCAATTCTCTTAAATTGCAGTGTTGCTGGAACTCGGCCTCTGCTCACTGGTTTCAAATAGAAATGCCAAGACAGAGATTTGGGCCATGGAGAAAAAAACGGCTTTATTTCTTTTCTCAGGCAAAGGAGGGTCAGAGCAGGCTAATGCCTCAAAGACTGCTCCCCCCCCTGAGGAGAGACTGGGAGGTGGTTTTATAGTTTGGGGAGTGAAAACCAGGGCCGCAGACAAGGATCAGGGTAGAGGCAAGTCTGCATTGTTTTCAAAGCTGGTGTTCAGTGGTCTGGTGCTCTTCCTTCCAGAATAAAGAAGCCTTCGTTAACATCTTACATTTGTTGGGGGGTCTAGTTCTGCAGAAGAACTCAAAGATATTGTTATCTGTATTCCGTGAGGAGGGGGCTCGACTCTGCCCCCAAAGCTTCACCATTGTATCTGTCTTTGTGTGTGTGTGTGTGTGTGTGTGTGTACATGCTTTATTTTTTTAAGATTTTAATTTTTTCCATTATAGTTGATTTGCACTATGGTTTCTTGACAGCTCCTCTCTGGTCTCTGTATCCCCTCCCTTCCTGGATTAGCCACTGTTTGAACCTGCCCTTTGGAACTCAGGGAAAGTCACATAGGCTGAAGTCGATTCCCTAAAAACAAGAAATGGGGGTAACAGAAATGCTTGGGTGCCCAGGAGCCCACAGGGCTCTGCTTGGTTTCTAGCAATAATAATTATATCCACACATATAACTCCCATCGTGTTGTCTAAATAGGGCAACATACCTGGTTGTGAGCTCCTGGATACCGCTTGGAAGCTGGTATGTGTTTCCTTATAACTGGTTGTAAGGAAGAAACAAACTTACAAGTGTTTGTTCTTGTTCTGGTTCAAAATGTTGTAAGGTCCTCATTTGATATCCATTCTCTCAAATCCTCTGATTTGTCTCATAAAATCTGTAACAATCCAGTTTCTGCTATGTCAACTATACCAAAAAAAAAAAAGCACTTTAAAAATTCTGCAGACCAATATTCCTGATCATCAGCCACATGACAAAGCTCTCTGTTATCTAGGAAGGGATGGGACTGATAAACTGTCAAATATTGCCCTCTTCTGCAGGACAACAAGGTCAGCCCCTTCCTTGCAAAGGTAACAGAATACACATAAATTACAAAAGAGAAAGAGAACAAAAGCGTGAAAGTTCTAGAAACTCAAATATTGCTCCTGAGTTGACTAACCATACTCACTACTATTAATGGTCTATTAGAAGCTAAATCTTACCATTCAGGAGAATGAAACATTGTAATTAGACATTACATGAGAAAACTCTTTGGGATTTTTTTTTTGAAACTGACAGGAAGATTTACTGCTGCTCAAACTTTGAAAGAAAAAGAAAGAGATCTCACCAGCAGAGGGCGGAGGATCCAGTGGGAGTATCTGATTGTTACTTAATGTAAGTATAAAATAAAAGGGCCTTCCTTGGAAAACACTTTTGCCTGAAATGTCATATCTTATAAGCCTCATTGCTTTAAATAAATAAATAAATAAATACCAAATAATTAATTGTGTCCTGGCAATGAGAAGTCCGTCCAACTTCTTGTCTAAATATCCTAAAAGTCCTAGAGTAGTGGAAATTTTCTTATAAGATTTTTTAAATTTTTTTATTTTTAGGGCATATGGAAGTTCCCGGGCTAGGGGTCGAATCTGAGCCACATGTGTGACCTCCACCACAGCTTTCGACAATGCCGAATACTTAACCTACTGAGTGAGACCAGGGATGGAACCCACATCCTCATGGATACTAGTCAGATTCTTAACACGCTGAGCCACAATGGGTTTCTACTACTTGAGTAGTAGAAATTTAATCATAAATAAAAAAATATTTAATCTTGGGGGTTCCCTTTGTGGATGAGCATTTGATAACCTGACGAGGATTCGTGAGGATGCGGGTTCGATCCCTGGCCTCACTCAGCGGGTGCGGCCCTAAAAAGCAAGAGAGAGAAAAAAATTACTCTTAATATCGTATGTGTAAACAAACCATCAAGGAAAATGTGTATCTTTTGTAATGACATCCCTAAAGTTTACAACTTAAATAGGAATCTTTAAAAGTTATGAAAAATATTTAAAGCAACTGTATTTGGTGAAATTTTTTCCTACAATATATATTAAAGGAAATATTCAGTGCAAGGACACCTCATTCTAAAGGAACTCAATTCCCGTTTTTTTTTTTTGCCTTTTTCCTAGGGCCACACCCGCGGCATATGGAGGTTCCCAGGCTAGGGGTCTAATCAGAACTGTAGCTGCCAGTCTAAGCCACAGCCACAGCCACAGCAACGCAGGATCCGAGCCGCGTCTGTGACCTATACCAGAGCTCACGGCAACACCGGATCCTTAACCCACTGAGCAAGGCCAGGGATCGAACCCACAACCTCATGGTTCCTAGACGGATTCGATAACCACTGAGCCAAGACGGGGACTCCAATTCCTGTATTTTTTAAACCAGTTAATATATTTTGACAGTAACGCAATCTAAATGTATCAATACATTACATATGTACATTTTCCCATTTCAGAAGCATTTTGTTCATAGGCTAAATTTTTAAGAAAAAAGCAATAAATAGGCACTTTAAAAATATTTTTAGAGAATCCCTAAATCAATTAACATAGTCTCACAGGAGTACTTATTAAGTCCTCATAAGGTACTTATAAACCTGATAAGCAGATAATACAAATAAATTAAGAAGCAAAATAGCAGAAATGAAAAAGCAGAGATGTTTTAAAGAGGAAAATTAAAAGTAAATATTTTAGAAACATGCCATGACAGCATTTATGTTGTGTTATTTCCAATAGCGTTATAGATCTGGGTCAAAGGACATTTCTCGAGAAGTTCATTAGCAGTTGTAACTGTACTTAGGATAGGAGTTTCCAGGAGGGTGGAAACGCAACAGCCTCATTGTCCAAATTGCTGACCTCCTCCCGACACAGTTTCCTGGGTGTTAACCTACTTCTTCAGTCATTGTGCCTTTAGAAACACAACTCAACGCTATGTTTAAAAATAGCAGTGACATTTCTACTCATTATTGAAGCAATTAGAGCAACTATTTCAAAAATTTCAAATAATCTGTTTTCTCAAATTTCTGAGAGATTGGAAGAGTTAAATTTTGTCTCTCTAGGAGTTCCCATCATGGCGCAGTGGAAATGAATCTGACTAGGAACCATGAGGTTTCGGGTTCAATCCCTGGCCTCACTTAGTGGGCGAAGGAGCCAGGGTTGCCATGAGCTATGGCGTAGGTCGCAGATGCGGCTCGGATCTTGTGTTGCTGTGGCTGTGGTGTAGGCCAGCATCTACAGCTCCAATTCAACCCCTAGCCTGGGAACCTCCACATGCCCTGAGTGCGGCCCTACAAAGCCAAAAAAAAAAAGAAAATGTTTCTATATGTACAAAAATAAAATGAAGCATAGGTTTTAATAAGGAAACCATAGATTTTAAGAAAGCTGTTTCAAACTGTGATGGTCAGAGTCCCAGCTTTCTAAGGAGGTAAGGAAATGACCATCCCAGGTGAGGGAGGTGGAGACAGAGGGCTAAGACTCTCTCTTCATCCATTCCCGTTATGGTCTATGTATTGGGATCCCTCATAACATTTTTAGAACAAAGGCAGTTTTCAAAAAAGGCACTAAAGTCATAGATGCCCAGGGGACAATTTTCTAGGATAAAGAGAATTAAACAAAATGATGATAAAAGAGAAACAAGTAGAGAAATGGAAAGTTTCAGTATAATAAATATGTAAACCTGAAAAATGGACAGAGGGAATCAGGGCAAGCATGCAACAGCCAATCACTTTTAGATTTAAGTCCTTTAAAAATTTACTGGTTAAGTTGGGTAATTACTTGTTTCCTTTTCTCTCAATCTGGGGAACATATATACACGTGTACATTAAGCCATAGGATAAATAAATGTCAGTTATTATTATTACTAGAGCACTAAACTCATTTGTAGCTAATATATATTAAAACAAATCTGAATATGTTACTGAATGAATCTAAAGTTCAAGTATGGGAGTTCCCATTGTGGTGCAGCAGAAATGAATCTGACTAGTACCCATGAGGATGCAAGTTCCATCCCTGACCTCGCTCAGTGGGTTAAGGATCCAGTGTTGCCAGGAGATGCAGCATAAAGGTCTCAGACACAGCTCAGATCCCGCATTGCTGTGGCTGTGGTGCAGGCCAGCAGCTGTAGCTCTAATTTGACCCCTAGCCTGGGAACCTCCACATGCCTCAACTGCGGTCCTAAAAAGGGAGGGAGGGACGGAGGGACGGAGGAAGGAAGGAAGGAAGGAAAGAAAGAAAGAAAGGAAGGAAGGAAGAAGGAGGGAGAGAGGGAGAGAGAGGGAAAAGAAAGAAAAAGAAAGAAAGAAAGAAAGAAAGAAAGAAAGGAAGGAAGGAAGGAAGGAAGGAAGGAAGGAGGAAGGAAGGAAGGAAGGAAAGAAAGGAAGGAAGGAAGAAGGAGGGAGAGAGAGGGAAAAGAAAGAAAAAGAAAGAAAGAAAAAAGAAAGAAAGGAAGGAAGGAAGGAAGGAAGGAAGGAGGAAGGAAGGAAGGAAGGAAGGAAAGAAAGAAAGGAAGGAAGGAAGAAGGAGGGAGAGAGGGAGAGAGAGGGAAAAGAAAGAAAAAGAAAGAAAGAAAGAAAGAAAGAAAGGAAGAAAGAAAGGAAGGAAGGAAAGGAAGGAAGGAAGGAGGAAGGAAGGAAGGAAGGAAGGAAGGAAGGAAGGAAAGAAAGAAAGAGAAAGAAAGAAAGTTAGTTGAAGTACATTTTAATATAAAGCACTGGTCTTGGAAATTTTATATTTGCAGAGAGCCACTGGGGTCTACACTCTGAGGCCCCCAAAAGTATGCATTTGCTGTTCACTACCATTTGGACTACTTCGTTGAAAAATACTAAATTACAGTAAAATCCTGTCATAATGTGCCCTATGACAATGCTAACCAGAATGCAAAGTGATTGGCTATTTGCTCCCAACCCCTGTTCTCAAAAGAGTTAGGCTAATGTTTTTATCTTCTGCAGTGGGGAGAGTAGAAGACAGTAAGTGAATGTTCAGTATACATTTATTTGTAATAGCTTCTGTTTCTCTATAACTCTTAGATGAAAACAATTTTTTTCCTTTTTTTCATATAGTGGTTAGAAGGCTGACCAAAAACTATGTTTTTTCATTATTCTTTCAATAAACAGACTCTGTGTATTACACATTTGAAAAATGTTGGACTGACTTTACAGCTTTAAGGTAGGGTTTACTGTGCTTATTATCCCTGGAGTCATTATTGGCCAAGACAATAGTTATCTCCTCTATAAAATTAGAGCTTAATTTTTGGGTGAGGAGTTCCCATCGTGGCTCAGCACTTAACGAACCCAACTAGCAACCATGAGGATGCAGGTTCGATCCCTGGCCTTGCTAACTGGGTTAAGGATCCAGTGTTGCCGTGAGCTGTGGTGTAGTTCTCAGACGTGGCTCAGATCCCATGTTGCTGTGGCTTGGTGTAGGCTGGCAGCTGCAGCTCCGATTCAACCCCTAGCCTGGGAACTTCCATGTGCCATAGGTGCGGCCCTAAGAAGATGAAAAAATTTTTAAAAAATTAAAAATTAAATAAAAAATTAATTTGGGGGTGAAAGTTATGAGACAGAAATGTTTCCCACTTCCTCATGACCACGGTAAACATGAGCCTGGAAGTCATCTCAGATCCCTTCTCTCTGGTTTCCAAGAAACCATATCCAATCACCGGGGGACAGAAGATGAGATACTTGCCATACCTGGACTGGATAATCTCCAAGTGTTCTACAAACTCTAAATTTTGTAAGTAATACGCTGGAGAGGAGTCGCGGACACAAATCCCATCTAAGAAAAGCCATTATAACTGTATTTGTTGCAGTTCCTGTTGTGGGACAGTGGAAACGAATCCGACTAGGAACCATGAGGTTGCGGGTTCTATCCCTGGCCTCTCTCAGTGGATTTAAGGATCCAGCATTGCTGCAGGCTGTGGTGTAGGTTGCAGAGGAGATTTGGATTTGGCACGTCTATGGGCGTGGCGTAGGCTGGCAGCTGTAGCTCCGATTTGACTCCTAGCTTGGGAACTTCCATATGACGTGGGTGCAGCCATAAAAAGTAAGAAAAAAAAACTGTATTTGTTTATTTCTTAGTTGAATATATTTGACATACATCATGGTATAAATTTAAGGTATGCAACATGTTAGTTTGATACGTTTATATATGGTAATGTGATTGCTGGTGTAGAGATATTTAGTACCTCTAGTATTCTTTATATAGACTTTGACTTATTTTATGTGCAGGGCATGATGTCAACCGATCACCCTAGTCACAACCAATCATCAGAGTAGACTGCATAAATCGAAAGGAATTACATACCAGTTGGTCACAAGGAATATAACCACCTCTAAGACCTCTCTCAGGAACTGGCTCTTCTCTCTTGGGAAACATGAACAAGAGCTACATGCAGTAAAAGATTGTCAGCTTAAGACCAGGCTAGATCTGGAACATGATGGAGGTTAAAAGAATGGAGGTGGAGAAAAAGAACATATATATATATATATATATATATATATATATGTGTGTGTGTGTGTGTGTGTGTGTGTGTGTGTGTGTGTGTATATATATATATATATATATATATACACACACATATATATATATAAAACTTTGCTGTACAGCAGAAATTGGCAGGACATTGTAAATCAATTGTAATATAAACAAATTTTAAAAATCTAAAAAAAAAGATCAGGCTAGATCCCATATGATATAAAACTATCATTTCACTTCTTAACAGGGCTCCTGTATTTCCTAGTCAAAAAAATAAAAGAACCAAGCCCCAATGTAACCGGGACGTTGAGGTCAGAAAGGTTAAGTAACTTTCTCAAAGTTACACAGCATAGGAGCTAAGTTAAGCAATGGCTCCGGTTGCTTCTCATTTCATGACACGTTCAAAGAGCACAAAATTTTGCCTCAGCCGCTGGAGTTTAAAATTTCCCTCTAAAGAGATGTGAATCAAAACTACAATGAGGTATCACCTCACTCTGATCATAATGGCCATCATCAAAGGCTGCAAATAATAAATGCTAGAGAGGGTGTGGAGGAAAGGGAAACCTACACTGTTGGTAGGAATGTAAATGGGTGCAGACACTATGGAGAACAGCATGATGTTTCCTTAAAAAGCTAAGAATAGTTACTGTAATGATACAGCAGTGGCAACCTTGGACATAAATCTGGAGGAAATTGTAATTTGAAAAGATATATGCACCTCAATGTTCATAGCAGGACTCAGCAACCTAAATATCCATCAACAGATAGATGGCTAAAGATGTTTTATACACACACACACACACACACAATGGAAGACTGATCAGCCCCCCAAAAAGAATGAATTATTGCCATTTGCAGCAAAATGGATGAACCTAGAGGTTACCATACTTGGTGAAGTAAGTCAGGAAGAGAAAAAAAAAAACATATGATATTACTTATATGTGGAATCTAAAATATGATACAAATGAACTTATTCACAAAAGAGAAATAGACTCACAGTCATAGAAAACAAATGTATGGTTATCAAAGAGGAAATGGAGGAGGGATAAATTAGGAGTCTGGGATTAACAGATAAGCATCGTATATATAAAACAGGTAAACAGCAAGGACCTACTGTAATGCTCAGGGAACTGAATTTAATATTTTGTCGTAACCTATAATGGAAAAGAAACTGAAAAAGAATGTGTGTGTGTACATATATAACTGAATCACTTTGCTATACATCTTTTTAGGGTCACACCCACAGCATATGGAGGTTCCCAGGCTAGGGGTCAAATGGGAGCTGTAGCTGCTGGCCTTCACCGCAGCTCACGGCAATGCTGGATCCTTAATTTGCTGAGCGAGGCCAGGCATGGAATCTGCGTCCTCATGGATACTAGTCAGATTCATTTCCACTGAGCCACGATGGGAACTCCAATATTTTTTTTTAAAAAGGAAAAAAAATTAGTTCCCCTCTATAATTAGCTTAAGCAAATCTCTTAGTTCCCATCTCTTCATGTATGCTTTATCCAAAAGAAGACTGATAACGGCTCTCTTAAGAGTATTTTTTTGGTGAGGATTAGAATTGAGCTGTGTAAACAGCACCTGGCATAGTACCTGACACTTACCCAGCATTTTCAATGTTGTAGCGGTTTGCAGTGGATCAGTCTGAGTGTGGGTATGGCATGTGAACGTAAGATGGAGGGAGTGAAAGACTGACCTGGAGATTTGCCAAGGACTGTGAGCATGGGAATGTTGCCGTCAATATAGGAAGCATTCGTCTCCCTTGCATAACATATCTCAAAATAAAACAACATTCAAAGAACCATCAGAGAAGAGAAATTTTTAAGCTTTATGTGACTTCCAGAAGCATCCACCGGTGTCTCCACCTTTATACGGGCAGACAATTTGAAACAAACAGTTGTTCCTTCTTCTTCTTTAAAGTCACTGGGGAGAGAAAATAAGTAGCATTTCTGAACATTCCATTTCAGTATTGGATCTCATTACAGTCCTGAAGAGCCTCATTAGATCCAACTGCAATTTCTCCTGCCGTGGTGGTTTGAGCACTTTTCCTCTTATTCTGTCCTTTGCTGATAGAAAACGTGTGCGTGTGTGTGTGTGTGTGTGTGTGTAACTAAAATTCTTCCTAGATGGTAGTTACCTTACTTAGCCTTCTCTTCCAAAAGCAAAGCAATCTCCATTGTTTCCACTTTTCTATAGCATCACTTTCCAACACATATCATTCTCATTCTTTCCTGACCTCATTTCCCTTTTGCTACAGCTGTTTTTTTATAAAATGATAATTATGACAATTATTTTATTACCTTGAAAAACGGACTGACTTTCTTATCATTGAACTGGTTGAATTCTTCCTCTACCCTATCTAAACAGAGCAAAGCGATTCTTTAACCCTGAGGTTTCATTCCCTGGGAGGCATAAATTTTGAATAATAAGCTGTTAAGTTACCTATGCAGAGAAAGATGGAGAGTTTGGCAATGTCTTCTTAAAAAATTTTCCCCAGACTATTCACATGCTAATCATAATAAAAGCTCAAGACACTGAAACAATACTGAAGACATTACCGGCGCATAAAGATTAAGTGCTAAAATAAAATTCTTGCTTTAAATCTGGGAACTTTGTAATAACCCAACATTTTTACTGTTCCTTGAAAAGTAAACACTGACTTGAATACAAAACAAAACCATTGAGCAGTTCCCATTGTGGCTCAGGTGGTTAACAAATCCAACTAGGAACCATGAGGTTGCAGGTTCGATCCCTGGCCTTGCTCAGTGGGCTGACTATCCCTGAGCTGTGGTGTAGATTGCAGATGCAGCTTGGATCTGACGTTGCTGTGGCTGTGGCGAAGGCTGGCGGCTACAGCTCCGATTAGACCCCTAGCCCGGGAACCTCCATATGCCGCAAGTGCGGCCCTAGAAAAGGCAAAAAGACAAAAACAAACAAACAAAACCATCGAGGCTGAAAATATTAAACTTCTGGCTGGCAACTATTACCTCTAGAACAGAGAGAGAGACTGGCTGCAGAGTCACCCTGGTAAGGGCAGAGGTACTTAGCACTGTCACTGTGACAAGAGGTCAGGACTCTGCGGAAAGGTCAAACAGCTTTCAGTTAAGAATAGACAGACAGGGAGTTCCTGTTGTGGTACAGCTGAAATGAATCTGACTAGGAACCATGAGGTTGAGGGTTCAATCCCTGGCCTTGCTCAGTGGGAGCCGTGGCTCACATCTGGCTGCGGCTGCGGTGTAGGCCGGCGACCACAGCTCTGATTAGACCTCTAGCCTGGGAACCTCCACATGCTGTGAGTGTGGCCCTACAAAAGGCAAAAAGACAAAAAAGAGTAGACAGATAAAATCTTTTTTAGGTACAATTCAACAACAAAAGGAATAAACAGTACTCAATAACTGTGCTCCCCAAAGGCCCGCTAAAAGAAAATGGAATGAAGAAACTCAGATGTTTCTCAGAACAAGTTTAATTAAAGTTTATCTCAAGGCTGTTTTTTTTTTTTTTTTTCCAGGGAGGGAAGCTGCAGAGTGAAGGAAAGAAGAGTGGAGGTTTCATAAAATCTGAAATCTGTTTCTTTTCCCAATCTCTCAATCTTTCACCTGGGGCTAAAAAAAAAAAAAAGTTGTTTTTATACATCCTCCCCTCGCTTTGCTTCTAGCATGAGTAGTTCTCATTAAATCTTTTTACCCCCCAAAAAGCTCTTCCTTTGACTGATGGCTTTTGTTTAATGCTTTATCTGTTTTTTTCTTGTAATTGAATAGCACTGCGGCCAATACACCCTTCGCTGTTACAGTAAATCACCATTTCCGGCATCTCCTTATTGCAGTTAAGGGATGTCAGAATTATCTCAGAGGTGGCAGGTTTCCCTTATCTTAGGACGAGAGCGATGCCTCCAGGGAAGCAAAGACCTCCTCTCTGTTTTTAAAGATCCCTCTGCAATATTCAAATCAGTTTGCATGAAAAAAAAATAAGAAGAACGTAGGATTTTCAAAGAAAAAGAAACAGCTAGAAATCATTCATGCAGTCAGGCTCTAAAACTGCAGAATGTAGTGCTTAGGTGTCTGGGGCTGTTACAACTCTGAGCTTCTGAGGAGCAGGACAGTCTGTGACGCCGACTGCGATGCACCCAGGATGCCGTCCTGACGGGAGGCCGGATGCGTTACAGAGGAAACGGCACCTTAGGGAGGGTTGATTATTTGTCGCTTGCCTCTTCACCAAAAAAAGTCAAAAATCTTAAAGTGGAAGCTTTCCGAGGACCATGCCTTTCTAAGCTGCAGCCACACAAATACGGTGACAGAATCTGCTTCTCACAAGCCTCCACTGGCCTTTAAACAATGAAAACCACAGAGTTCTCTGGGCAAATAGTGAGGACCTCAGGATTCAGGTTTCTCCTTTTGATTCCTTCTTCCTTTTTTTTTTTTTTTGTGGTTGTCTTTTTGGGGCCGCACCCAGGGGATATGGAGAGTCCCAGACTAGGGGTCGAATTGGAGCGTAGCCGCTAGCCTACAGCATAGCCACATCCAACACCAGATCCGAGCCGGGTCTGTGACCTACACCACAACTCACAGTAACACCGATCCTTAACCCACTGAGCGAGGCCAGGGATGGAACCTGCATCCTCATGAATACTAGTCAGATTCGATTCTGCTGAGCCGCGATGGGACCTCCCCTTCTCTTCTCTTAAGCTCTTTGGTGTATCCAGTGAAGAGCCTGCTTATCTTCTCTGCCCTCAAATTCAAAAAGAACTAGATATCAATCATGCTTTACTTTTACTCACTAAACAGATTTTACTTTAGAAGGAAATGAGTACCCTGGGTGACCTCTTTTAGGCATTTCTAATTTTTCAAGTCTTTGGTAGGTAAATATACATTGAAAAATTTTGACTTGAGTAACCCAAGTGCCTTCCCTGAAACCTTGCTGTATTTTCTTTCTTATTAAAGCATAGTTGATTTACAATGTTATGCCAATTTCTGCTGTACAGCAAAGTGACCCAGTCATACATATATATACATTCTCTTTCTTATATTATCTTCCATCCCGGTTTATCAAGAGATGGGATATGGTTTCCTGTGCTACCCAGCAGGACCTCATTGCTTATCCATTCTAAATATAATAGTTTGCATCTGGAGTTTCTGTGTTTTTCTAATCCTGGATAAGAAGCCAGAAGGGACACTTCTCCAAATAGTATGTGTTCTCCTAAAAAGACAAGGCTACCCAACGCCCAGCTGGAGCACATGAGGGCCTCTCTCCCACCCTAGACATTCCTTAAAAGCCAGGGAAGTGTCTGGTCATTCATCTTGTATTCCTGATGTAAAAAGTAAGCCCCAAACCTTTTAAAAAGAATTTCCCCTGTAAAATTAATTTTATTGAGAGATGACAACGATCACTTACTTTAAGCTTACTGCTAAGCTGACCTTTCAAGTATTTGTTTGGCTTAGAGGTATCTCTACTCAGAAACCCGAAGACATATTTGTCTTATAACTAGAATAAAGATTACATATACACAGTCACCGGGCATTCCCAAGGCCCCAGGCTGCAGCAGAAACTCATCAGATCCACCAGAGTCTTCTCTAGAGTGGTAATTATCAACTGTTTCACCACCAAGGCTCTTTTTATCATTTCCTCCTGTAGACCTCATGATCTGAAAGATTTTGTCTACAAACAGGCAAACATTATGGAATTATTTATTTTCCCTTGTCATTAATCTAACAAACGCAGCTGCCCATAGTCAGAACTCCGGATAGATTGTAATAAATATGTTACAATGAAGGATTTATATAGTCCCACCTAAAGCAAAGATACCTGACAGTTTTGTCCGTACAATGTTATTATGAATAAATGGATAATTGCTCTTAGAGTTTTAAAAACATCAAAAAGAGCTCATAGACCTTCATTACCATCCCATGGACCAGTAGACGAGAACAGAGCTCCAAGGCTCTCCATCCCTCTCTGATCTCCTTTATACCCCAGCATTTTCCTTCTCTGGTGTTAGATTCTGAAATACCAATGAAATATTCCGGTCCATCAAACTGCTAATGGGCAGTTCCTGTCGTGGCACAGCGGAGATGAATCTGACTAGTGTCCATAAGGATGCAAGCTGGATCCCCGGCCTCACTCAGTGGGTTAAGGATCCGGTCTTGCTGAGAGCCCTGGTATAGGTCACAGACATGGCTCGGATCCCACGTTGCTGTGGCTGTGGTGAAGGCCGGCGGCTACAGCTCCAATTCAACCTCTAACTTGGGAACCTCCATGCATTGCAGGTGCAGCCCTAAAAAGACAAAAACAAGCAAACAAACAACAACAACAACAACAAAACAACTTCTCATGGCTAATGGCTTGTCCAGTTCATTCCCTATTTTATGTCTTGATTCCTACCTCCCCAAATAGTATCCACGTGGTTCCCTCCTGTGGTAACACCTTTCACCCCTTGCTGGCCCTGATGTCCTCATATTTCTAAACTACCCTCAGAGACAGCTGTATCTGTGAGTCAGCCTTGCAGGTAGGGAGTTTGTCAAGATGCCCTAGCGCTTAAGGTAGGTTGGAATACATTTTTGAATAATGATGCTTTGTGAATTTAGTGGGGGAAATCCAGTTGCATCTCAGAATAAAATGGTTGGCTTGAGAAAATTTTCTTTCCTGTTACTTAAGTCATTTGTTTATTTAGGGTCTAGTGGAGCGGAGCACTGTGTAAGCAAAATCTCTCTTAATTCATTGCACCCTGTGCATTTCAGATGGATTTGTGGACTCACAATCTGACAAAAATCATCAAGCAAAGATGGGAGAAATACCCAATACCCTCTTGTAAACTCCAAATGTTCTAGAGAAATAGAGTATAGTTTTACCCCATGTACAATATCTTCTTTCAAATATTGCTGTTTGTCATAAAGTACAGTGGGGACTGACCACACACTGGAGTGACACCAACATATCCACTGCCTGACAACCACTCCTAGAACTGCCTCACTTTTTAACCAGGAGCGAGCCTTTTACAGGGACTCCTATTCGCATCTTTAAGTGAAAAGGATTTAAAGTGATAGGCGCCTAACTATCCGCTTTCTGTCCATTATCATTTTCTCTTTAAAACACGTTGGTGGCTTGAGCTGGACCTTAGCATCTCCTCTTCCTGGCCTCCCTCTCACCTGCCTGGGCTCACTTAGCACCTGGTCACTCTGTAACCTCCCTGATGCTTGTCAGGAATAGTCTTGGAAGCAATAGATGCTGGAACAGTCCTTCCCCAACAAGCCAAAGAGGCCAGGGCTGTGCTTATGCATCATGCCTGTCCCTAACCAGGACTTGACAATGTCTCATAGAAATAGGAAATGAAAGACAAAACAAGTGAATTATTATCACTTACATGATTCAGAGGAAAAGCAGAGTTCTGTTGAGGCTTAGGGAAAAAACATCCTGCATCAGCACATTCTCACTGAGACAAGAATCTTCTTCAATGTTCAATATCCATTACCTTAGTTCTCTAAAGACTATACATCTGTGAAAGATGTCATTTGTAGTGAAACTCTAGCCAATACTTTAAAGTAATTGTATGGAGGTTTGATGACACTGAATCTCCCTCTAAGACTTTTACACAGATTCATGCCAGCCAGCCATGACAAATGGATTTGTTTCCTCTCCAGCCAGAAGAATATGGTGCCAAGAGGCCGTTTTTCTTGAGATCCCGCCGAGCTAAGCGCTAACTGGTGGGGTGTCCTGCACTCTGTGCTATTCGGCAATGTTCAGACCAGGCTCCACCATCACCGTTAGCTGCCGATTCCCCCTTGTTGGTTAAATGTCATCACGCCACTCTTGCCCCCACCCCCAGGTAACACTGAACTGTTCAGTCCTTAGAGTGAGGGAAAACCGAAGCAAGTCAGAGGCTCCCGGCTGTGCCAGGACACTGACTCCAAGTCAAAACTCCCTGCCCACTCCATGATAAAGGCCTGTCAGTTTCTGTCGGAGCTCTGAGCCACCAGTGACCTCTAACTACTTTCCAAGGAACATTGCCTTGCATAGACCCTTGTCTTTTGTGTCATGAGAACCAATCTGCTCGCCCAGTTCCAGCTCCCCATGACCTTCAGGGACCTGCCATGTGTCCGTGTTCTGTCGCTTTCCCAGGCCTGGGTCTCAGTGACCTCCCGCCTCACGGGAGCCCAGACCAGCGAGGAGGAACCGCAGTTTTCTTCCTAGACGGTTAATGCCACATCGCCTGTGCTCTAAAGACTTGCCAAAAGGAACGTTAATTCTTCATCCCCAAAGTTAACTGAAATGACCACAATTTTGTGTCAGACAATTATACACATATATGAATACACATACATGTTTTTAAAACCCTGAGATCTAGTAGGTGGGGCTTGGATCCTTGATTCTCCTTTACCATCAAACTTAGGACACTCTTGTACCTGTGTAGCCCTAGATTTGGTACAAATTCTTTCCCCCATACCATGCTGGTCTGGAGCTAAAAGCCAGGCTTCCCCATTAACTCCCTATCTAACACTCTAGTTCTGACTTCCTTGTCTCAGGAGCTAAACTACAGGCAACTGAAAGCCCTGGTACCTGCTTGGTTCCTCTTAGCCATTCATCCCTTGAAAAATGACCCCGCTCTCCATGGCTCCCATCTGTCACCTCCACAGATGGGAGCAGGTGAATGCTCTCCTGACTGGGACCAGTTTCTGGATCCCCTCCCTACTATGCGCTGACTGATCGCGTTAGTCTTCCTAGACACAATGATTGCCTCAACCAGCCTGAGCTCCTGTATCCTTTGAAGCACAGGACTGCTAGACTGGATCCCCGCTCAGGGCCATCCTTTGTGGCTAGGTCTCTTCCAGCCTAATTTATTTCATTAACCTCCTCTGTCAAGGTTCCCAAACGGTTCTTGTCTTCATCCCCACTATGACACGAGAGCTATACGGGCAGAGCCATATCGGCAAGACTGAGAGTTCATCGGTCTCTTCATCCTAAGCCCTCAATCCTGGCCATCTTATCGTTGCCAGCAAAAGGTATTTACACATGAAACTAGAAACCACTTAGTAATTATTTTGCAAGACAAGAAACAGAGACAGAGTAAAAGTGTTCTAAAATGAATATATGAATAGAGAAATAGTTGGTGCTCTGGAGGCGAGGCGATGCTATTCTTTAAAAGTTTGTAGAAACGGGTAAATGTTAGCTTCTAATGAGTTTCAGTGATAAAGTGTTCACTCAAGTTATATCTACTCTCTTTTCAGACATTATCAGAGAGCCTTTTTCCTTAGACTAAGGGGAAATCAAAAGTGACAAGCTGTTATCTGTTACATAAAGTTCCAGGGCCATTTTGGAAGAGAGACGAAGGGAAGGACAGATTAAATATAATTAGTTATTAAATTGCCACCAATATATACAAGATTGGGTGATTAAAAAAACCTGAAGTCAAAATGAATGTTATTTTTTTTTCTAGAACATCATTTGATATCAGAGACAGGCAGAAAAATAAGCTCTTTATCCTTGCAAACCCATGTCAACAGACTTAACTATTCACTCACCCGAGACAGCCACATCAAGTAAGGTGCTAGTATGTCCTTGCTTGCCTGAAACGTGGGGCTGCCGTGGATCAGTGGGCGAGATCTGGTCCAAACCCTTCTTCAGAGCCTCCATGCTTAGCTCTCCATCCCGTGGTAACCACAGTGGATGGAGTATGAGGACGAAGAGCCGGGTACGCTGCAGCTCCAGCTCTTGATCCTGGTCCCAGAGCCATGGAATTAGGAAGATTACAGCTCACCCAACCCTGGGCCAGTATCTCTTTTGACAAAATCATAATTGTATATGAACTTGCACAATTCACTTCTTTTTGCTTTTTAGGGCCATACCCGAGGCATATGGAGGTTCCCAGGCTAGGGGGCGAATCGGAGCTGTAGTCCCTAACCTACACCACAGCCACAGCAACGCCAGATCCAAGCCAGGTCTGCGACCTACACCACAGCTCATGGCAACGCCGGATCCTTAACCCACTGAGCGATGCCAGGGATCAAACCCACATCCTCAAGGATATTATTTGGGTTCGTTACTGCTGATCCACAATGTGAACTCTCCAATTCATTTCTAATCAAGACGGGAAGAGTTAATTGTATTTAAGAAGCAAGTTGTTTACAGTTTCCAGATAGATGGATGGATGGTATTCCTGTTACTGATAGGGAAAGAAAATGAAGGACTAGTTCTATGCAGGTTTAAGAGCCCACCTCACACTCTGTCTTCACTTAGACCAGCTGCCTCTATGATGTTATTTCGCATGAGAAGGACTCCGCTGAAGCAATGAGTTAGGACAATTTTCATTATGGGGGACTGCATGTGTCAGGACACTCAGCACCCACGGACCCCCAACTACATGCTAGTATTTTCTTCAGGCTTAGTGACAACCCAGAAGCCCCTGGACGTGTCTGAATGCCGCAGCTGAAAACCACTGGTGAATAATTTTGCTCATTTAGAGTATCAGAGAACTAGCCACTTGGTCTCCTTGCTTCATTTTAAAAATAAATATAAACTTCTGTGTTTCAAAACACAGTCAGAAGCTAGACCAAGTAAAAATGCAAAGCAAATTTGAAATATGAGTACTTTGTTTTTAATGTGTTGTTTAAAGTTCAACAATCTAAATTTATTGACCTCTTTTCTTCCCTCTAGGGGAAAGCTGCAACCAGTTACCTGAAGACTGATTTTATTACCCAACCTTTATCTCAGACTTAATTTTATTTTTTTCAGCTTTATTGGGGTATAAATGGCAAAAGACACTGTATATATTTGAGGTGTGCAGCTTGATGTTTTGATATATATGGGCACTGTGAAATGATTACCACCATCAGACAGTTAACACATCCATCGCCTCACGTATTTACCACCTTTGTGTGTCCAGTGGGAACACTTAAGATCTTACAAATATCCAGTAGCCAACACAGTGTTATTAACCATAATCATATTACTGTACACTGAGTCTCCAGAATTTATCAGTCTTATAACTGAATCTCTGTACCTTTTGAGCAATGTCTTCCCACTTTCCTTACCTCCCAGCCTCTGGCAACCCCCATTCTACTCTCTGCTTCTATAAGTTTGACTATTTTAGATTCCCCATACAAGTGAGATTATACAGTATGTCTTTCTCTGACTTATTCTCCTTAATATAATGTCCTCCAGGTTCATCCACGTTGCTGCAAATGGCAGAATTTCCTTCTTTTAAAAGGTTAATTAATGTTCCATTGCACATATACACCATCTTTATCCATTTTTTCTTTATCCATTCATCTGTCTATGGACATTTAGGATGCCCTAATTGTCATGGCTGTTGTGAATCCTGCTACCACAAATTTGTGAGTTGCAGATATCTCTTCAAAATCCTGATTTCACTTCCTTTGGAGATATACTCAGAACAGACCCCTGCCCAGAGTGATAAATGGCAGAAGCTGGATGGCTAAACTAGGAAGAGCAGAAATGTCTGATACCTGGCTTACTATTAGGGAAAATCAAGTACCAAGTAAAGGCAGAAACAAGAAGATGACAGGTTATAGAACTGCAGGTGATAGGTCTACAGCTTGCTCCCTAGAACATGCTGCCCTCAGATTTTTGCATTGCTGGTATTTACTGACCTTTCAGGTCTCAGATAAATTAAGATTAGGAGGACACACCTTCTCATCTTGACAGTGTATGTCATGGGCTCCAGAGCCAGGCTCTCTGAGTTTCAATTCTAGTTTTGCCATTTACTAGCTGAGAATTTGTGGGCAAGTCATTTAACCTTTCTATTCTTTTTTTTTTTTTTTTTTTGGTTCCCAGGATAGGGGTCTAATCGGAGCTACCAGCTGTTGGCCTATGCCACAGCCACAGCAACACGGGATCCAAGCCAAGTCTGCAACCTATACCACAGCTCAAGGCAACGCCAGATCCTTTAACCCACTGAGCCAGGCCAGGGATCGAACCCTCAACCTCACGGTTCCTAGTTGGATTTGTTTCCGCTGAGTCACGATAGGAACTTCCATCTAACCTTTCTTAGTCACTTCTCTTATCTATAAAACAAGAGTATTAATAGTAACTAATAGCTTTGATGTCTGTTAGAATTGAATGAGTTAACATGTATAAAGAACATAGAATAGTGACTCATTACAGGCATTCAATAAACATTGACTATTTTAATAGGATGATGACTGGGCTTTGATAAGACAACAAAATGGACAAGATATGAAATTCCAAGTAAGCAATCAGTCCAGAATGCCAATATGTTAAGATATCTTGAGAAATAGTTTTATAACTCTTGCATATTTTACCCACTATGAAAATATAAAAAAATCAAAAGAAGACTTTGAAAGCAAAGAGAGTTTGTGAGGATATTCTCTTTGGAGAAAGCTATGCTGAGAACGTTATCCGTCTGTATCTGCGGACAGAGAGGAGAGAGGCCCTTTACCACCGGCCTCAGGCCCA
The DNA here is from genome assembly GCA_004024745.2 of Catagonus wagneri. Classification (NCBI taxonomy): domain Eukaryota; kingdom Metazoa; phylum Chordata; class Mammalia; order Artiodactyla; family Tayassuidae; genus Catagonus; species Catagonus wagneri. The sequence continues at coordinate 898,153 of PVHT020000237.1, read as the reverse complement.
CCAGAAGATCTTCACCTGCAGCCCTTTAGAGAGGTGCGTACAGGGCAAGGTCTGATTCCTGCCTGGGAAATCTAAAAGGCAGGAGCGGAGCTGTACTAACTCCTTGGGTGACAGAACCAGAACTGAGATGCTGAGTTGGCTTACCTCCCTCTTCTCAAAGTTTATGGGGCAGAAGATGCCCATGGCCTAGAAGTAAGCCATGCGTAAGGGAGACGGGGCAAGGTAAGCAAACATGCATCACTCAGGGCTGGAGTCAGAGAAGCCTGGAAGAAAGCTCTGAAGAGACATGGAAATGCCCAGGAGATGTGAGTTTTAATTATCCACAAGCACCGACAAAGGAAAAACCAAGCGGCCATATAAGAACTGCTCTGCGCCTTTATCTCTTCTCATTACTCCCCTAACTCCTTTGTCCACGCTGAGAGCAAAACAACATGCACAGTGCGGAACTACGCAGGGTAAAGATGAGTAAAGACAAAGAGCGACAAAGCCAGTGACCACTATCCCTGTGCCACTTCCCCAAAGGCCTGGCATGCAGAACAGGGAAAATAAAGACTTAACGATGAGTCTGAATGAACATTTAAGGATAGCTTAATATCTAGGGGTAGACAGTCTAATCACAGAATTGAGGCTGTGTTTGTGACATCATCTAAGATAGAACAGAAAAGTCAAGATTTTATCCAGAGTCAGGGAACGCTTACTTTCATGAAATAAAATTTCTAAAGGACAGCAGGTGACAGAAACAAATTTGCATTTTGATTACTTTGCGAGTCATCGTTATTCAAAATCTGTCCTGTACTATTTTTATTATTCCCAGACCACCCAATCTAAAGTTGGCACTGTGCTATGATAGTCACTGTCTATAATATTATTTGCTTCACAGCATTGACCCCAAATGAAATTATCCTCTGAACTTATCTGCTCCCCTAGTGTCTTTCATCCTTCACTGGAATGTGGGCACCATGTCTATGTAGTTCTCTGCCATATCACAGTGCCCAGAATGGAGCAAGATACATCGCCAATACTCAATAATACATCATGGGTACTCAATAATCATTTCTTTTCTTTTCCTTTTTTTTTTTTTTTTTGGCCACCCAAGGCATATGGAGTTCCCAGGCCAGGGATCAGATCCGAGCCACAGTTGCCACCTATGGCAATGCAAGATCCTTCGTCCACTCTCCTGGCTGGGGGTCGAACCTGCATCCCAGTGCTCCCAAGACGCGCCAATCCCGTTGCATCACCACGGGAACTCCTCAATAATCATTTCTTAAACGAAAAAACCTGATTGTGTGATTAACCTCACTTCTCCTTCAATTCACTTCATTGCTTCAACTGCATTTTCAGATCTAATGATTGCAGCTTATTGCCCAAAATTTGAAGACTCGAGGTTCCTCTCTCTAACCATCAAAGGGAACAGACAACAGGCATTCACAGCACTCTATAAACCAGAGGATGGGAGAGGCAGGAATTTGAAGAGAAAAACAGGACCCAAGTCAACATGAGGCAGAGGATCTGAACCAGCAATAGGGCAGATGGAGTACTGTAGCTAGTGCATGGAAATGCTTAACTCTCTGCCTCCCACTTTTGAGTCACCCCACATACAACACTCTTCCCCACAAACCCCCATTAAGCAAAGACATTGAATGCCTTCCTCTCCTGTATTCTCTCCCGTAGGAAAAGAAAATTTTACTTTTTTAATATTTATTTATTTATTTATTTATTTATTTATTTATGCTTTTTAGGGCTGCACCCACAGCACATGGAGGTTCCCAGTCTAGGGGTCTAATTGTAACTACAGCTGCTGGCCTATGCCACAGCCACAGCAACACCAGATCTGTACTGTGTCTGTGACCTACACCACAGCTCACGGCAATGCTGGATCCTTACCCCGCTGAACCAGGCCAGGGATCAAACCCGCAACCTCATGGTTCCTAGTCGGATTCATTTCCACTGTACCACCATAGGAGCTCCCAGGAGGAAAAATTTTATTTAGAGAATCATAAAAGAATTCAGAAAATAGTAGGACACCTAATTCAAGAATAACTAATAGTTTGTTTGCAGACAAAAGATTGTATAAGAAACCTATCTTTCAGAAAGTAAATCAACCAGCATATGTCCTAATTTTGATCGTTTGATGCTCTTTGCAAAATGGGAGGAGTTCCTAATGTGGCGAAGCAGAAACGAATCCATCTAGTATCCATGACGATGTGGGCTCGATTCCTGGCCCTGCTCAGTGGGTCAGAGATCTAGCGTTGCCATGAGCTGTGGTGTAGGTCGCAGACACTGCTCGGATCCGACATTGCTTTGGCTGTGGCAGTGGCATAGGATGGCAGCTGTAGCTCCAATTCAACCCCTAGCCTGGGAACTTCAATATGCTGCTTATGTGGCCCTAAAAAGCAAAATAAATAAATAAAAAGAAAGAAAGAAAAAAGAAATGGGAGTTAATTTGCTCTGGATGCTGAGGATATTTTCCTTGAAGAGACTTGGGCTTAGACCTCAGTTTCAATAGCAGTTCTTGGTTTTTGCAGTGAATAATGTTTATGTAATTGTTACATTATAAATACTTATTGGTTTTCGATTTTTCAAGTCAATAGACAAAGCACAGAAGCCTTAATGAAAGTTACAGAAAAGAATTTAAAAAATGTCATTATTGTTGAAAACGTAAACGGTACACCTACAGAAGTTGGAAGATTATGAAGGACAACGTAGTCGTGAGCTAAGGGTGTTAATTTCATCTTAACTAGGCAGGGAGTGTAACAATATTATCTAAAGTGATGGGTCAAGAAATAGAAGATTATGTTTATTATTTGAAATGATAATTTTTTTTTGTCTTTTTGCCTTATCTAGGGCTACACCCGCGGCATATGGAGGTTCCCAGGCTAGGGGTCTAACAGGAGCTGTAGCTGCCGGCCTTCGCCACAGCCACAGCAACGCGGGATCCGAGCCGCGTCTGCGACCTACACCACAGCTCACGGCAACGCCGGATCCTTAACCCACTTAGCAAGGCCAGGGATGGAACCCGCAACCTCATCGTTCCTAGTCAGATTCATTAGCCACTGAGCCATGACGGGAATTCCTGAGATGATAAATTATATGCAGGTATGCAGTATATAACTAAGAGTTTGCATGCAAAGAGAAAAAAGAAAAAGATGGTATAAAAATTATACATAATCCTTGCACATTTCAGATTCCCCTCTCTTTTGCTAGCTAATTCCTGTGCCTCCTTCCCATTTAAATGACATTTCCTTCAAAGAGTCTTTCCAGAGTTCCCATTGTGGCTCAGCAGTAATGAACCTGATTAGTACCCATGAGGACACAGGTTCAATCCCTGGCCTCGCCTGGTGGGTTAAGGATCCGGTGTTGCCATGAGCTGTGGTGTAGGTCACAGATGTGGCTTGGGTTCTGCATTGTTGGGGCTATGGTGTAGGCTGGCAGCTGCAGCTCCGATTAGACTGCTAGCCTGGGAACTTCCATATACCTTCCACATGCCTCGGGTGTGGTCCTAAAAAAGATCAAAAAAAAAAGAGGCTTTCCTTTTTGTCCCCCCCACACACTCTAAGGTAAGATCTCTCTTGTAAACTCTCTTGCTTATCACGCCTTCTGTTTGGCGGCACTCATCACATCTGTAATTACTTATTTAATCTCCTTCTACCATGAGGGTAGGTGCTCAATACACATTTGCTGAAGGATTAAATGCTGCATGCAAAACATATATAAGTATAAATAATCTAAATTTCTTTTATATTTGAAAGTCAATAGATAATATTTAAATCTGATAAAACAATAAATGCTAGTATAAACACACAGCTAGTATTAATGAGATAGTATCAATTCCAAACAAAAATGGAGCCTAAAAATGAGTGCTGGGAGTGCCAAAAAAGACTTTCATCTCTGATTTTCATCTTCTGGTACTGCTTTAATTTTTGTCATGAACATATATTACTTTTATAAATGTATACATGTGTGTGTATGTATATATTTATATATGTATATATACACACATATATATAAAATTTCTAGGGCTGTACCCGTGGCATATAGAAGTTTCCAGGCCAGTGGTTGAATCGGAGCTACAGCCATTGGCCACAGCCACAGCCACACCAGATCTGAGCCATGTCTGCAACCTACACCACAGCTCACAGCAATGAAGGATCCTTAACCCACTGAGCAAGGCCAAGGATAGAACCTGTGTCCTCTCGGATATTTGTTGGGCTCACGACCACTGAGTCACAATGGGAACTCCACCTTTATAAATATATTTCTTAAAACCCAAGGTTCAATCACTGACTAAAAGCCTTATTGTATGAAATAATAAAAAAAGAAGGGTGTAAATCACAAAATTGAAAGGCTCTCCAGATGAAAAAAAGATAGGAAAATGAAATTAATGCATGCACAAGAAATAAAAATAACCTATTAAAATGTGTATCAAATATATTCAAACTTAGATGAAAATAAAATTAAAGGACATGCTGTCATTGCACATCAATCTTTTTTGGAATAATGGATTTTAGCTCAACACCAGACAGCCGGACAGGACCTTAATCTCATAAATGGTGAAAATGTAAAATAGTTCAAATTTTCTGAAGAACAATATGGACATTTATAGTAAAAGTGACAAAAACAAACTATTTTCTTCTCATATGTGAATCCTGTGGGAATTGTATTCTATGAAAATAATACAAAATAATTTAACAAACCAATATTAAGTATTTAAGTTATTATAGTCTCAGTAAAAAGCGCATATGATTTAGTAAACTGTATTTTAATAACCATAAAAATACACTACAATCAGCAATAATACTTACGAAAAAATGTGTTTAGATACAGAATTTTAAATTTAAATAACACAAAAATAAAAACTGGGGAGGTATTATAGGAAAAGAATTCAATACCCGTAAACATGAAATAAAAGTAATTTTTCACTACTTTGTAATACAAATAGAATCAGAAAAGTAATATAAATGGCATTAAAATTACTAGAATCATAATAAAACTAACAAGGTTAAATAAATCTTTCAGACTTCAGAAGTTTAACAGCAACACTGATGAGAGCTGTTTAAGCAAAAATTATAGAATATGTGTACTAACTTTTCTAAATTTTCTAATTAAAAAAATTTTTTTTTCATTTTAGGGCCGCACCTGTGGCATATGAAGGTTCCCAGGCTAGGAGCAGAATTGGAGCTGTATCTGTTGGCCTACACCACAGCCACAGCAACGCCAGATCTGAGCTGAGTCTGCGACCTACATCACAGCTCACAGCAACACCGGGTCCTTAACCCACTGAGCAAGGCCAGGGATCAAATCTGCTTCGTCTTAGATACTAGTCGGATTCATTTCTGCTGCACCACAATGGGAACTCATAAAAACTAATTTATAAAACATTTTCCAAAGCACATTTGAAGTAAATGGCTCTGAAATACACATATTAGCATTGAAAGAGCCTTTGAAACTCTGTTGGACCTAAGATGCTCAAATGCATTAATTCTAGTTATTCTACTTATCTAGCTATTGCCTACTTCCTGTCTTCCAGACACTAGCATGGCACTGAGAGAAACCAAAGACAAACAAGCATCCTGAGGGGTTCCCGGGGTTCCCATAGTGGCGCAGTGGTTAATGAATCCGACTAGGAACCATGAGGTTGCGGGTTCGATCCCTGGCCTTGCTTGGCAGGTTAAGGATCCCGCGTTGCCATGAGTTGTGGTGTAGGCTGGCAGCAACAGCGCTGATTAGACCCCTAGCCTGGGAACCTCCATATGTCATGAGTGCAGCCCTAGAAAAGACAAAAAAAAAAAAAAAAAAGGGAATCCTGAGGTGTTTCTGGTAACTGGATTTTGGTGATCCGAGAAGTGAATTAGACTGAAAAACTGGTTCTGATGTAATTTTTTAGATATAATGAAAATGACTGCAGTTTTTGAACATAACCTATATAAAAATGAAATTTAAGGGAAAAATACAAATACAGATCTCCAAGTATAAATACACCTGAGCACATGAAAATGCAAATGAAAAATCCAATCACAAGAGAAAAGTGTTTGAGGAGAGGGAAAGAGAGAGCGCGAGTGATTTCTGTTATTAAATGAATCTCAATTGCTCTTCCAGTGTCAGGCTAGATTTAAGGAACCTAGGACAGCAGCCCAGCCCAGGTGGCCAGGACAGCACCCTTGCTGTTTCTGTCCAGAAAGACAAATATTCGCTCCCTGTTACTCATAACTGAGGCTCTGCATTTGACATCTTTGAAATGTGTTGAATCTTTGTGTTATTAGTGTTTTGTGTTTTTTTTTCTTTTTAGGACCACCCTCATGGCATATGGAGTTTCCCAGGCTAGGGGTCGAATCAGAGCTACAGCTACCAGCCTACACCACAGCCACAGCAACTCCGGATCTGAGCCGCATCTGCGACATACACAACAGCTCACGGCAACACCTGATCCTTCACACACTGAGCAAGGCCAGGGATCGAACCCGCATCCTCATGGATCCTATTCGGGTTCATTAACCACTGAGCAATGAAGGGAACTCCTTATTAGTGTGTTTTTTCTTTAGAGTTCTTTATCTTTCCAATTGTGAAACTGTCCATAGCCTAAATCACTCTTCACGATGTGGTACCCAAACAAAATTCATTCTTTCTTTCTTTTTTGTCTTTTTTGCCTTTTCTAGGGCCGCGCACGCGGCACATGGAGGTTCCCAGGCTAGAGCACTAATCGGAGCTGTAGCCGCCGGCCTGTGCCACAGCCACAGCAACGCCAGATCTGAGCCACGTCTGCGACCTACACCACAGCTCATGGCAACGCTGAATCCCTAACCCACTGAGCGAGGCCAGGGATGGAACCTGCAACCTCATGGTTCCTACTCGGATTCATTAACCACCGAGCCATGACGGGAACTCCCAAAATTCTTTCTATCATGTGCTCATTTATTCATGCTTTCATTCAGTTATGTAGACCTACATTTAATAACTATTCTTTGGATGCCTAGCACTGCGCTGGTTTAAGGGTATACAACGGCAAAAAAGGGCTCTCCCCTCCCATGGAGATGACAGACAAGAGTTAATGGTTTAATGTAGAAAAGGAAATACAAAGCTCCTTCATAACAGGTTTCCAGACATCAAATTTTGATGGCACTGTCCTCAGTTTATTGATAGTGAGGTGATGAATGTCTAAGGAAAATGGGACCCAAATTATTCATATGGCTGAGTCCAAAATCAACAACACAAATCACTTGTCCTCAGGTTGCAGGAGACAGGAGTAACGGCCGCGTCGCTCACACCCTCAGTCACATAAAATGCACCCACTTAAGCTTCGGGAAGATAAACACAGGAAGTTTTAAGATAGATACTTGACATTGTTTTCCAGGCAATAAAGAAAAATTGCTTGAATAAAATGACTGCCATTTAGTCACAGAAATTACCTCTTTGGCTTTACAGGCTTAATTAAAATCTGGAATAGGATGCTTTCTTTTCTCAAAACATGGCTGAAACATAAATTATAAATTCAATGAATATTAAAGATAAAGCAACTGGCTCAGATCCAAAGAGCCAGACAGACACTGAAGATTATAACTCAAGTTAACAGCAGGGTTAGACCTGGAATCCAGGTCTAGTTGATGAAGGTGTGTATTCTGTTAGGACACCCAGAATCCTAATGTTCTTTTTGTTGGTTTTCCCGCCCACTTGAACACACCTCCTTTAGGAAGAACCAATCTTATCTAAAGACAGGAGAAGGAGTTTATGGTTTTTTTTTTTCTTTACATTCTTATACTTGCCAAGACAAATTTCTCATACAAAAAAGTCATTACTTCAAGTACCATCACACACAAAGGGGAAAAAGAAAGACAAAGGGAAAAAATAAGAACCCCGTCTTTGTTTTGGTTTGTTTGTTTTTTTGGTTTTTAGGGCCATACCCATGGCATATGGAAGTTCTCAGGCTAGTGGTCAAATCTGAGCTACAGCTTCCGGCCTACACCACAGCCACAGAAACGTGGGATCCAAGCCATGTCTGTGACCTACACCACAGCTCACAGCAACACTGGATCCCAGACCCATTGAGCAAGGCCAGGGATTGGCATTCTCATGAATACTAGTCAGATTTGTTTCCACTGCACCACAACAGGAACTGCAAGACCCTTGTCTTATAAAGAGAAACCCAATAACATATTTTCCAAAGTTACAATTAATAATTTGGATACTCTCACCCACAGCAATCAATTAGCATGAGTGGCCTTTAAAAACTGAAGTCTACATTCTGTACTTAATATACTAAAATTTAATGTCCAGATGTCTCAAAAAGGTGTTTTGTTTTTGTTTTTGTTTTTGTTTTTACAGAAAGCCTTGAAGTACATGTTTGTGTTACTAAATCCCCAGTAGGATCTCATTCCTGTAAATGGTTTCAATATGAAGCTTTACCCCCAATTTTTCTTACAATGGGCCCTTTGTATTTGAGTTTGCAGAGTTGCCTTCTTTACTGGAACTGCTCATTATGAAGGACTATGGCTCCAAGGTCTTCAGGCAAGATAATTTTCTAGAATCAAATCATTAAGTGCTTAGACAAAGAAACCTAAGACTTCACATAAAAACATAGATACTATTGGAGTTCCCTCATGATGCAGCCGGTTAAGGATCTGTCGTCTTCACTGACATGACTCTGGTCACTGCCGTTGTGTGGGTTCAGTCCCTGGCCCAGGAACTTCTATATGCCACAGGTACAGCCAAAAAATAGATAGATAGATAGGTAGATAGATAGATACATAGATAGATAGATAGATAGATAGATAGATAGATAGATAGATAGATACTAATTACATTTTTATACAGGAAATTGGAGACCTGGATAATTTTCAAGAGGATGTGTGAAATATGCTCAGAAGACAAAAGAGAAGCAAAGAAGTCCTTGGGTAAGTATTAGCATAGATGATGACATCAAAGCTACCTCTATTCAATAATTTATTCAACACATATTTATTGAACACATACTATGCGCCAGTCAGAGTTCTAGGAGCTTGGGATAAATCTGTGAACTAAACAAAGATCCCTGACCTCGGGGAATTTTCCAAGGATTGGGGGAAAAAGCGGGGTGGGGGGAGATATACAGTAAACAGTAAAACTGATTAAGTGTGTTAAATATATCATATGTGAGAAGATGGAACATGTTACCAAAAAAGGAAAAGTCAAGCATGATAAGTAACATCAGGATTCCAGGGGATCCGAGCAGTGTGTTTCATTGCAGAGAGCGGTCCGTTAGTCTTGCTGAGAAAGGTGGATACACAGGCAAAGATCTGCAGGAGTTGTGCGTGTGAACCAAGGGTTCTTCTGGAGGAAAGCCTTCCGGAAAGAGCTCATAAGCTAGAGAGTACAGAGTACACCTGAACAACAGTTAGGAGGCAGGTGTGTCACAGGAAAGTGACACAGTGGACGAGTATTAAGAGAGGAGTCTGAGGGATAATGGCAGCCAGGTCATGTTGAATCTTGGCTTTTGCTTTGAGTGAGATGGGATTTTGAGCAGAGGGCTCTCGTGGACTGATTTACATTTTAACAGTATCACTCTCTGCCAGCGTGCTGGAAACAGTGTGTTGGAGACCTAGAAGAGTAGAGAGATCACCCAGGAGGCTCTTTCTGCAACCCAGGTGAGGGATGATGATAGTTCAGGGTGAGGGTGGCTACAGTGGATTGGTAAGAAATGCTTGGAGTCTGCATATAACTGAAGGTTTTCCGAAAGATTAAATGTGGAATGTGAGAAAAACAGAAAAGTCCAAGATGCAGGGGAAGATGCACAGGGGAAAGAATAAAGAATTGCTAGAGCAATAACCTTGAGCAGGCAAAAGGAGGTGCGATCTTGTGAACAAGGGGGGCAACTAGCTTTTTTGTTGTTGTTGTTGTTTTGCCTTTTTATCTAGAGCCGCACCCACAGCATATGGAGGTTCCCAGGCTAGGGGTCTAACAGGAGCTGTAGCCGCCGGCCCTCGCCACAGCCACAGCCACGCGGGATCCGAGCAGCGTCTGCGACCTACACCACAGCTCACGGCAACGCCGGATCCTTAACCCACTGAGCAAGGCCAGGGATCGAACCTGCCATCTCATGGTTCTTAGTCGGATTCGTTAACCACTGAGCCACGAAGGGAACTCCAGCAACTAGCTTTTGATAGAAGCAAAGGCTCTTTACACAGGAACAAGCAAGAAAGCAGAATGTAACGATACAGGTGTTGCTAGAAAGGCAAATGGGATATGAGATTTTAGAAAATCTCTTCTGATTGCTTCAATCTTCTCTGTGAAACAAAGGTTTATCCTCAAGAATGAGAACAGGGAACCAAATCAGAGAAAGTGGGAAAGTCCTTCTAGGTGAGTGCGGGAGGGAGGGAATGGGGGGTGGACAGTTCAATGGTGTAACCGCATCAGGAACCCACTGAAGTTTATGGTCATGGTTTTAAAATGAGACGAGACAACATAACTGTGTGTTTTTCTCCAGAGATATCCAGTTGCATGGTTGCAAGCTTAGAAAGGCAGAGAGATTCTATTTATCCAGGGTTTGTGGCTTTGCCAAGCAAGTAAGAAGAGAGAGGGAACAAGGGAATTTATGGTGAATGCACAAGAGCAAACGAAATGATGGACCATAAAACTGAAGCCTAAGAACTAGAAGCAATCAAAAGCCATGCACTCTGCTTGCCCTTCTGTTATTGTTTTCGCTTAGGTTTTGAAGGGCAAAACTATTTGCTACATATTTCATAACTCCTTACAGCAGCAACTAGACTTGTACCTATGATGACTACTCAATATGTATTGATTGTCTAGTTACTGCTGAATGTGAAAATGTAGCAGGTTCTCCAATTTTCAGTGATCCTTCCTTCCAGAGTTACGCCCCACTAGATCCGACAGATGGTCTATAAGTTTTATATTTGAAACACCATATGTCATGTACCAAAGCTCTATACATACTTAGCTTCAGATTTTCAGGTTTGGGTGATAACGTAGTTGATAGCACCTGTGCTTCACAATCTGCCATCCAGAAGCTTCTATTTTCTCTTTCCCACACAGTCATCACCCCAACCAGATGCTCTCAATTTCCTGGTTCCTCCAAGCATGGTCTGGCCATCCTGGGACTGAATCCTGTTCCACCAGTTCTGACGTAAGACCCCTGGTCCAGGAGCAGAGAGCTGCCATCTGTCTATTTCCTTTCTTCATTGCTTACAGATCTCTCGACTCATAAATGCTATTTCAGAAATATTTGAAGGATGAGTTAATTTTCTGCAATCTCATTGAAGGCTTCATCTTTGCCCCACAGCTGTCTCTAACCCTTTCCGCTATTGACACTCATGATTCAGGTGACCTACCTACACACAACTGCTGGCACTGAGAACACATCATCCCATTTGTGTCTCAATCGTAGGCGCAGACACCACTAATTCTGGTTAAAATATGTAAAAACTAAAGCACTATGACATTTTTATCCCAGGTCACTCAATAGTGAAGTAATGACACAAAAACTAACATTCTTCAGAAGTTTCCATCATGGCTCAGTGGAGATGAATCCCACTAGCATCTATGAGGACTCAGATTCGATCCCTAGCCTCGCTCAGTAAGGATTCAGTGTTGCTGTGAGCTGTGGTGTAGGTTGCAAACACATCCTGGGTTGTTGTGGTTGTGATGTAGGCCGGCAGCTGTAGCTCCAATTCAATCCCTAGCCTGAGAACTTCATGTGCCACAAGTGCGACCCTAAAAAGACGAAAAAACAAAAAACAAAAAACAAACTAACATGCTTCAGATTCCAATTTCAATTCATTTGAGAAAGTGCTTTTAAAGTCTGTATTGCTGTGGGATATGGGTATTCAAGTTACTTACTTGAGAATAAGTCATATTGCCAATGATTCAAATAAGAACTTATCACATCTGGGAGTTCCCATCATGGCTCAGTGGTTAACGAATCCGACTAAGAACCATGAGGTTGCGGGTTCGATCCCTGGCCTTGCTCAGTGGGTTAAGGATCCGGCATTGCCGTGAGCTGTGGTGTAGGTTGCAGACGCGGCTCGGATCCCGCGTTGCTGTGGCTGTGGCGAAGGCCGGCGGCTACAGCTCCTGTTAGACCCTTAGCCTGGGAACCTCCATATGCTGCGGGTGCGGCCCTAGAGAAGGCAAAAAGACAAGAAAAAAAAAACTTACCCCATCATAGATGCCACACCACTTAAATCAATTTTAGTGCACAGAACCAAAATGTTCCAGCAAGAATGTTTTACTTATTTCCTATTGACTTCTCCTTTAAAAGCTGAAATAATTTTTATTATGAATTAAGAAGTTAGACATGGATATGATGAAATCACATCATAAAATGCAGCAAACATTTCATTTAAAGAAAAATGCTCTCTTTAGGACAGGACTATTCACAATTAGTAATGCCATACCATTAACAGGTGTGCACAACTTTTTAATGTTATCCACCATGCTGTTCTCTGCTCTGAGGATACAGAGACGAAGGAAATAGACACAGTTCCCGCCTTCAAAGACTTGCAGTCTAACGGGGGAAGCAAATAAATGTGTGTAATTATAATGAAGTTATATTATGAAAGCATTCTAGGACTTTATTGGACATTGTCAACAAAACTTTTTTTCTAAATTAGAAAAAAAAAAGGCTATCAAATAAAAGGTTGAAAGTAATCATTTAGTCCAGAACCAGGAGTCCTAGTAATGAAGTCACTGGTCCATTGCTCTTCCTGTGAAGACACACGTCCCTGTAACTAACACGAGACTCGTCTCAGACACCTTAATTCTTCTAGCTTTACATTCAAGTTTACTCCTTTACAAAACTGGCCCAATTTTCTTTTTTTTTTAATTTTTACTTTTTTTTTGTCTTTTTGCCTTATCTAGAGCCGCACCCACGGCATATGGAGGTTCCCAGGCTAGGGGTCTAACAGGAGCTGTAGCTGCCGGCCTTCGCCACAGCCACAGCAACGCGGGATCCGAGCCGCGTCTGCAACCTACACCAGAGCTCACGGCAACGCTGGATCCTTACCCACTGAGCAAGGCCAGGGATCGAACCCGCAACCTCATGGTTCCTAGTCGGATTCGTTAACCACTGAGCCGCGGTGGGAACTCCAAATTTTTACATTTTTAATTACTTCTTTGCAAGGATATTCACTTGTCAGTCTGTTACTGCATCCTTGGCAAAAGCCATGTTCCTATCTAAGTGAAACAACTGTTTTTTTTACACATGCAGTTATCAGGCATTCAGAGTAGTCATTTCCGTACAGGATTATGGCAACAAACTGAGTTTATGCATAGAATTTAAATAGAGTTTATCTAAACAGAGTGAGTGGGTGGCCATATACGCATCAGTTTGTAGGCTTCACAGAGGCGCTCCCTTTTCTATCATCAATCAATTTTAACATTTCTCAAATGGCGAGGGAAGCCACATTGTCCCATTGTCAGAAATAAAACTATTTTTTTTAATATTCATATTATTGAAGTATGGTTGATTTACAAGGCAGCATTAATTTCTGCTGAATGGCAAAGCGATTCCGTTTTACACAGGTATCTGTTCTTTTTCACATTCTTTGCCATTATGATTTATGACAGGATATTGAATAGTTCCCTGTGCTATACAGTTGGACCTTGTTATTTATCCATTCTATATACAGTAGTTTGAATTTGCTAATCCCAGACTCCCCATCCATCCCTCCCCCACCCCGCTTTCCCTTGGCAACCAGAAGTCTGCTCTCTACGTCTGCAAATCTGTTTCTGATTCATAGATAAGTTCATTTGTGTCATAGGTAGAATTTAGATTCTACCTATGTGATATCATATGGTATTTGTCTTTCTCTGGCTGATTTACTTCATTTAGTATGACAATCTCTAGTTCTATCCATCTTGCTGCAAATGGCATTATTTTAGTCTTTTTATAGCTGAGTAGTATTCTATCGTATAAATATATTACATCTTCTTTATTCATTCATCTGTTGATGGGCATTAGGTTCCTTCCATGTCTTGGCTATTGTGAATAGTGCTGGTAAGAGCATAGAGGTGCATGTATTTTTCAAATCGTATAGTTTTGACTGGATAGATACCCAGGAGTGAGATTGCTGGATCATTTGGTAGATTTTTAGTTTTCTGAGGACCTCCATACTATTTTCTATAGTGACTGCACCAAATTACACACCCACCAATAGTGCAGGAGGTTCATTTTTTTCCCCCACACCTTTGCCAGAATTTGCCAGAATTTAATAGTGGCCATTCTGACTGGTGTGAGATGGCACCTCGTTGTCATTTTGGTTTGCATTTCTCTAATAATTAGCAATGATGAGTATCTATTCATGCGCCTATTGGCCATTGTCTGGGGATAAAGCTTTAAATGCAAATACAGAAACTTCCCCTTTTAGTGTTGAGTCACAGTTTTGTTTAAAGACTTTCCCAAACAACTGAATTCCATTTTTGCAAACATTTATTGAATCCCTACTGTGCTTACGACATTGGGATTAACTATGAGCCACCAAAGAAACCAATTTGACGCACCGGATGAACATTTAGCTCTTCATAACACACTCACCAGTCCCACAAGAAAATTAAAGTGAGAGCAATGAAAGTTGCTGCTCTAATGCCATCTGTGATTTGCATAGTAAGAACAGTCTCACTGCTCCAGAACCCAATTCCTGTCTGCCATGGAAATGGATGAAGAAAAAATACCTGAAAACTACAATTGACTATCTTTATGTGATACTGTATACTTTTTCAGATGGATGTTTTGTCCTCAAAAAAGATTAAAGTTTACACTTGGATTGAGCCCTTGGGTGGGCAGAAATTCAGATAAAAAGAGAAATTTGGAAAAACATTCTAAAACATAGCAAGTTATAAATATTTGCAGCTTGCTAGTCCTCTGGTTTTAAGCTTAAGAACTGTGGCATTGTGTTCCTTGTGGCCAGATTCCTAGTCCACAGATGATGAAACACCATAGCAAAGTTAGAAAATCAAGATGTGGTCAATTGTTTAGCCCACCCAATACATTCCAGGAGAGGTCATCTCATCATTGTAGAATGCATTAAGAACAATGTTCTTTACTGCTGTAGACAAATGGATCTTCTAAGTGGCCCTGTCTCCTTTTGAAGCCAACATCTAGTAATTAACCCTTCCATCTGGCAGTGTCTTTTCCACACTTCTGGTCAAGAGACATTTCACATTCCTAATAGCTGTGAATTCAGCAGTCCTCCTGCTAATGATATTTTTTTGTTTCCGCTCCCATTTGCTAAAACGCTTTCCTCTAATTTAGTGACCTGAGCAGGGATATTAGGAAAAGTGGAAAACAATCACTCAGAAACTCATTAAAATATCTCAGCACAAAATGAGAGTGGCGTGCATGAGGGGAATGAGAACACTGGAAAGGAATGATAAAGATCTCAGAGTCATTACTGCTGCTGTCAGTCTGGCTTTAGTCAAATACGGACTTTGGCAAAAGAAAAAAATCTGCGTGGAGTTTAAAAACAGTAAAAGCTGCTAAAACAAAATGCGAAAATAACCTTGTACCACCTGACTATAGGTTCTATCTACCAAGAAAGTCTTTAAAAAGAAATCCATCTTCATCTTTATAAATTCAAATGCTACTAATATGGAAATTTAAGTTGAGGAAGTTCACACGTGGATTAAAGAACCAGTATTGTCACTGCAGTAGCTCAGATCACTACTGTGGCACGGGTTCAATCTCTGGCCCAGAAGCTTTCGAGTACAGCCAAAAAAACAATGAAAATTTAAATTGATTTCTTTTTTCTTTTCTTTTTTTTTTTTTTTTTTTTTGGCTAGAAAATTTTCTGATGAAGACTTACAAGTACAACATGTCCAGAAATGTCTCTACCTGGATTTTTATTGTAACCGAACTACTGATATATTGAGGCAGTCTGTTTTCTCTGGTGAGATTAATAAGACTGTAAATCAAGAAAGTGGAATTTGGTGAGTTCCCTTCATGGCTCAGTGGTTAAGAACCCGACTAGGATCCACAAGGATGAGGGTTCGATCCCTGGCCTTGCTCAGTGGGTTAAGGATCTGGCATTGCTGTGAGCTGTGGTGTAGGTCGCAGCTGGATCTGCAGGTTGCTGTGGCTGTGGCTATGGCTGGCAGCCATAACTCCGATTAGACCCCTAGACTTGGAACTTCCATATGCTGCAAATGCAGCCTTAAAAAAAAAAAAAAGTGGGATTTTTCATCTCACATAAACCACTTACTTGTTGTTAGGTTTTAACTCAATCAGTTATATTTTGGGTACTTCAGTTCTCCCAACCATAAAGGGGGCACTTAACCACTTAGACTGCTGGGATGATATTAGGAGGTAACAAATTATTAAAAAATTTTGTTTTTTTTTTCCAACTTTATTGAGGTAAAATTGACCAATAAAATTATAAGGTGTTTAAAGTGTACACTGTGATACAAATATATATTGTGAAAGGATTCCCACTATGTAGTTAATTCACACATTCATCACCTCATATATTTATCTTTGGGGGGAGGTGAGAACATTTAAGCTCTACTCTCTTAGCAAATTTCAGTTACGCAATACAATGTTATCAACTGTAGTCATCATGTTTTCCATGAGAGCCTCAGACCTTATTCATCTTACAGCTGAAAGTTTTTACCATTTTATCAGCCTCTCCCCATCCCCACCCCCCGCAAATACTTTTCTGCTCTCTATTTCTATGAGTTTGACTTTTTTTTTAAGATTGCACATAAAAATGAAATCATACAATATTTTTCTTTTTCTGACTTATCTCACTTATCATGAGCCCTCAGGGTCCATCAATGTTGTTGAAAATGGCAGGATTGGAGTTCCCACTGTGGCTCAACTGGATTGGCAGTGTCTCTGAAGTGTGGGGATGCAGGTTTGATACCTGCCCCAGCACAGTGGGTTAAGGAGCTGATCTGGTGTTGCCCCAGTTGTGGCATAGGTTAACTGAAGCTTGGATCTGGTCCCTGGCCTGGGGAACTCCATATGCCATGGGGTGGCCAAAAAAGGAAAATCAGAAAAAAGAAAGAAAATGGCAGGATTACCTTCTTATGGTGGACTAATATTCATGCATACCACATCTTTTTTTTTTCTTTTTATGGCTGCACCTGCAGCACATGGAAGTTCCCAGGCTAGGGATCAAATCAGAGCTGCAGCTGTGGCTTATGCCACAGCCACAGCAACACCAGATCTGAACCTCATCTGTGACCTATGTCACATCTTGGGGAACACCAGATCCTTAACCCACTGAGCAAGGCCAGGGATTGAATCCGCATCCTCACAGATACTATATCAGGTCCTTGACCCATGGAGCCACAATGGTAACTCCCCACATCTTTATGCATTCATCCATCCTTGGGCACTCTGGGCGTTTCCATTTCACGGCTACTGTAAATAATGCTGTAAAGAACCGGAGAGTACACATAACTCTTTGATATCTTCTTTTTATTCCATTTGGATAGACCTCCAGAAGTAAGATTGCTGGTTCATGTGGTCTATTTGCTAAAATAATGGTAATTGTTCTTAAGATCTCAGGTCAGTCATCATGTTTCCAAAAGAGACTTCCCCGACTACAATTTTTTATCCACATCCCAAACCATCCCCATCTTGCTCCTGCAATATCACAGGCTTTCCCTCAGAGCCCACAACATAGTTTGTAGTCATGCTTTATGCATTGACTGCATCCCTGCAGTCTGAACTCCGTGAAGGCAGAGGCTTTGCGCCTCATGTACTGTTCTGTCCTACATACGTTTCCAGAATGCCTGGCATGTAGTAGGCTGACGATGGTGAACTGAATAAAACTTTTCAACCTTAAATCTGGAGAGAAAGTTATTTAGAGTCTTGATAAATATATAATCAAAGAACCAATTCTTTCTTTTATTCTTCCCCAGGCTTATGCCAAGAGAGAGTGGCCAAAACCCACCAAAATATCGCCCAAAGTCCCGCAGGCAAGGCCCACCCTGGCATCATGGTCTTCTGCCAGTCAGTGTTACCACCGGGAAACCAGGGCTGGTGCAGCCTGTCCTATGCCCTTCAGGACTCACTATTTATTATTTTTATCACAAAAACCAAAGCTCATGAGTTTTCATTTTAAACAAGGCCTTCCTTTGCTCATTTTAAGATGGAAAAAAAAAGCAGCTCTAGTTCAACTATAGAATTCTGTTTTTGAATTTTGTATATGTACATTTTACTTATCCACCCCAGTCCTTCTCCTTTATTCCTATACTAAATAGGCACATGCAGAAATAATATTTTAAACCATGAGGCTTCAATGGATAACGTGTCTAAAAGAACTATGTTCTTGTAAAACGAATAAATTGTATTTATTCAGACATACACAGTGAAGCAGAAACCTCATTTTCTCATCTGATTCAAAAATGAGATGATAATATAAGCTTTAGAAATCCTGTTTACTTGGTATAAAGAAAGATATACGGATTATCAAGTGATCATTTTCGGAGGTAACATAACCAGCTTGATCTGTTTTCATAATCTTGAAACAGGATGATGATTTTGGCATTATCTGGAAAAATTATTTTTTTTTTACTAAACAATTTGTCTAATGGCCCAATCGTCTAAATTTTTTTCTTCCAGTCAGTTACTTTGACTCTGACAAAACCTCTTTCATCATTATCTTCAGTCAGTGAACCTCAAGGTGTTGGTTACTGGTCATTCATTTGTTTAATCCTTCGCTCAGCCCACCTTTATTGACACTTGCAATATATCAAGAACAGTGCTAAGCCAGGGGCTCAGAGAACTCCCTCATGAAAGTCCTTTGACAAGAGCATCACCACTTTGATCCATTCCCTATAGCATCAGAGGGCTTCCAAAATAGCCAGGCTCTTAAAAGTGCCCCTTTCTCATATCCAAATAAAAGAGGCCAAAAAACCCCAAAGGGATACAAAATAAATACACAAATAAAATAGGCCAAACTTATAAACAGAAAGCCTCGTCACTTTCTAAATATTTCTGGGGATTCGCTGGAAGTGCTTACATGTCCTCCTGGGAATCCAGATGGCCGCCCCCTTGCTCCTGGACCATTCCTGGATGCCCGTCTACTGCTGCTCCAGGAGCCAGCCTCTCCACGCCTGCAGGGGAGGCGCAGTGGGCAGCCTGCATTTCCCAAGGCCACTTGCACACAAGACAGACATTAGACCATTAAGCTAAGCGCCGTCACTGAAATCTGAGAATATCCTAAGAGAATGATCACTCAGAAAAGGAAAACGAAACTCAGAAGAAATATGACTGCTCTTGGAGTCCCAAGGGGGCCGCTGGGGATTCTCAGCCTCAAAGCTCATTCCCAGAACCCTGGTCGCTCCCATTCCACGTCTGCTACCAGAGGAAGTTGGAAAATAAGTTAATTACATCTTGGGAAACCCTCAGACCAAGAAAACTAAGCTTTTGCTTCATTCAGATTCTCCTTATTCTTATTCCTTCTTTTCAGGTCATGCATGGGCCTTGCCTTCACACAGCCTATTAATTGCCACCCCCCAAAGAATATTCCTTCTAAAATGAATTCTGACACAACGCTTAAAATGCAAAAAACACTTGCAATCACCATTTTGCTCTAATATTTGGGTTTTCTGTGTACTTTGTACATCTACCATGTTTTACTATGTCTTTTTAAACAAAAAATTCTTTGTGCTAAAAAAAACGGGAGTAATTCAACAAGAATTATTGAAGGTTTCAGAACAAGGAAGTGATCAGAACTAAGAAGAGTAACCTCTCTGGACCGGGGAGGGGCTTGCCCGGAAAAGGGTTTACTTTTGAGACAACATAACATTTTCATTTCTGGATGCTTTTAACTTATCTCCTGCTAATACTCTCCATTGTTTCTAAGACACTAGTGGGACAAACTCTTAATAGGTGTATTTGAATACAGTGTTTCTTTAAGGACTTGGATGCAATAAACATTTAACACTAAGCAAGGGAACTCTATTTTAGTTGAACATCTTTGGCCCAAATTAAGAATTTATTTCTTCAACAGAGTTCTATGAGAAAGAGGATATTTGCTTGTGTTTCTTTGCTAGCACTCTCTCTCCTGACAGCCCCTTTAGCCCTATTTAATACAGAGGGAAAAAGAAGACATAATTTTATTCCGATGATAGATTATTTCCTTTAAACTCCTCTCACTGTCACCCTGCCTATATAGTGTCAAAGCAACTGAGCAGAAAACCAAAACTGAAATCACCTAGGTATGTGGGCTGTGTACATTAAACCTAAGTGTTGAATGACTGACCGCTTTCCACCTTTTTCCTAGATGTTTTGAGGCCTTAAAGTCTTATTTTAGAAACCCCATTTAGAATGGATAAGCAATGATGTCCTACTGTATAACACAGGGAATTACATCCAGTCTTTTGGGATAGACAATGATGGATGTTAATATAAGAAAGGGAATATATATGTATATATGTATATATGTATGATATATGACTGGGTCACTTTGCTGTACAGCAGAAATTGGCACAACATTGTAAATCATCTATACTTTAACAAAAAAAAGAAAAAAAAACAAACCCAACAAACCCAATCTCATTCATCCAATGAGATTAAAATATAACTGTTATTATTAGGCCCGCCAAGCTGCCCTGGTTTTCTCAGTGTGACAGAGAATAGATCGAGAAACTAATTCAAAAGTGTTTTATAATTTGGGATGTGCTCTTTATATTATACCATCATCATTATCTGTCAGTTCCACCTCTGTCGTTTGCCAGCTATCCTTAAATTGCTGATATTTATTCTCTTTAAAAAGAAAGTTAGTATTTTTCTGATGGTTAAAAGTATGCATAATAATAATCCACAAAAGTGAAAATATACCATAAAAAAGCAAATAAAAACCAGCCATGATTCCACAACCCCAGAGATCATCAGTTATAAATTAGTACATTTCCTTTCTGCCATTAAATGACATTATAATTTGTTTCCTTGTCTACCAGTCTTTCATGATATTTTAAAGTCTTGACCTTTTCCCAACTCACAACTATCCTGAGGAGCAAGAAGTTCTATTTGACTGAGTTTCATCGAAGTCCTTCAGCCTAGGTCCAGCCCAGCCCTAGGCAGTACCTTCCCCTAGACACATCTGGATGTGATGGACAGCCCACAAGAAGCCAGAGAAAACCTCTTCCGAAGACGTCAGACACAGAGACGTGGTCCGATAGTGGGGCTCCGTGCCTCGGAGGGGAGATGCCGACTTCGGCTTCGTGCCTATGGCTCAGATTTGCCTTCAAGACCATCTCTCACTGATTTATGCCCAGCATCCCAGGAAGCAAGTAGGTCTACAGCTCAAAATAAATAAAAGGACCGTTCACTAATATTTCTATAAAACACTAAAAAGTAGCCCTGTTTTGGGAGTCATGTGAAAAACCTAAGAGAAAAGGAGGCAAGAACTTCTGCACAGAACTCAGCAAGGCTTAGGTTCACTGAGGCCCCAGAAAATATTCCTGAACTTTGGCCCACGGCGGCCTCCCAGCCTCATGCATCACCTCAAATCAATGACAGCTCAGATGGGGGCAATGAAGGCATTAGCTATTCAAAAAGGCGGTTTTAAAGACAGGGAAAACCCTGTGAATACTTTCCACCCACAGAGCCAGTTTGGAAGAAGAAGAAAAAAAAAGTCAAAGGCGCACAGGCAGCTTATTAATTAGCAAATGTGAAATAAGTCAGAGGACGGCTGTTAGCAGTGAGGGTAGGGGGTAGGGAAGGCTTTTTAGTTGAAAGTCCTACATTAACAGGTGGAAATAAGAGCTATGGACTATATCCACAAAAGGGAACATTCCTTGGCTCAGAAAACGCTTTTCTAGAATTTACTCACCTTATACCAGCTACATAAAATTTTATTCCTGACAAGCCAACAAATATTCTTTTCTGTCTTCAGTAGATAAACGAAATGGTTACAAGCATTCTCTGCTTTTTCATTATGTATATGCTTGAAGACTATGAATGGTCTTTAATCCCTGTTAAATTAATCCAATTATTTTTCCCTTGTCTGAAGCCAGTCCCAAAGCCACTTCTTCTGGAATGAATTTAAGCATCCCCAGCTCTGGAGTCTGGCCAAGGAGAAGCACTGGATGAGAGTCAGAGCGAGGCTTCTCTCTATCCCACCCGCTAGGGAGCTTGTTTTACCCGCTAGAAAGAGAGAACAGAGTAGAGAACATCTAAAATAAACCCACTTGCCAATTTCTCTTCTTAAAAAACAGCTACTAGTTGTTTCAACCCTGAGCAGATAAGGAGACAGAGGGAGTAATGTTCTTTCAGTCATTTGAGTCATCTGTGAATTAAATGGTTGTGAAAATAGTAAGGAGAACACATTAACTGACAAGCAGCATGTAATGAACATTTGTGCAATGACTATAGCCATGGGCTACAGTTGCTCATCACACAGATAATTTTGGTTGACTTTCTCAGAAAGATAAATGATGCAAATTCACTCTTCATCAAAAAAAAATTTTTTTGATGCTGAATCAATCAATCAATCAGGATCTAATGATGACGATGAGAATTATAACATACTTAAGAACAGCAGAAATTGGCACAACATTGTAAATCAACTATACTTCAATAATATATATAAAATAATATATATACTATATTTAAATATTAATTGTATATTATATAATAATACATTAATACTATACTTTTTACTTATATTAATATTAGACAAGTAAAATTATTAATTTTACTATATAGACACATATATAATAAAAGTTAAAAAAAAACACTTATGGAGGCTACTCTGCGCCAGGTGCTTCTCTGAATGCTTTATCTGAAGAGCTCATTTAATCCTCACACCATCCATATTAATTAACTGCTAGTGTAGATAGATAAGTAAAACAGATTTAATAGATAAGTAAAATAAGGCATGGAGAGGCTGAAAACTTTGGGGGTTGACATAATAAGGGGAGGAGTCACATTTCAAACCCAGACATCTGATGTTAGGGTTAGGAACACTGACTTGAAATGAGAACAGCAAAGCTGATAAACACACAAGGTACTTCATGCTGCCAAACTTGAATCTGGTTCCGAGATAGGTTTTGTTATGACTGCTAGTCCTGGAGAAGCTTGGCACGTATAACTAGAGAGACAGAGGGAAAGAGAGGGAGAGGGATGGGGGGGCTGGTTGTGGAGTCCCAGGTGGGTGATAAACGTGAGAAGAGCTGAAGCAGGGCAGAGAAAAATCAGAATACTGGGAGATTCAGGGTCACTGGAAGAAGCGCCACCAAGAATAAATGTGTGCCCTTTGTGACTGCTTCTTATTGTCTCAGTTAGTTTGGACTGCTGTAACAAAAATACCACCCAGCAGGGCCGGGTAAACAGCACGTATTTACTTCTCACAGTGGTGGGGACTGGGGAGCCCAAGATCAAGGCGCGGCAGTTTTGGTGTCTGGTGAGAGCCCTCTTTCCGGTTCCTAGATGGCTATTCTCTCTGTGTGTCCTCCGTGAACAAGGGGGTGAGGGAGCTCTCCAGGGTCTCTTTTATAAGGCGCTTATCCCACTCCTGAAGCCTCCGCCATCGCGCGACTTAAGCACCTCCCCCGAACGCCACCTCCCGAACTGCCACTTTGCGGATTGGGATTTCAGCATATGAATGCGGGAGGGACACGACCTTTCCATCCCTAACACAGCCCTATTCGGGTTTAAGTCCTGGGCTAAAGCAAGAAGACAGTCTTGTTGGATGTTTCCTCAGCACCTCAGCACCCTCCCTCCTCAATGCTCTGCCTCTAGTTTGACATCTCTTTCAGATTATTATCAATTGGGCTTGAAAAGTATGGGCTTAAGGGAGTTCCTATTGTGACTCAGCAGTAATGAACCCAACTAGTATCCATGAGGGTGCCGGTTCAGTCCCTGGCCTTGCTCAGCGGGTTAAGGATCAGGTGTTGCTGTGGCGTAGGCTGCAGATATGGCTCGGATCCCACGTTGCTGTGGCTGTGGCACAGGCTGGCAGATGCAGCTTAGATTTGACCCCTAGCCTGGGAACTTCCATATGCCGTATGTGCAGCCCTAAAAAAAAAAAAAAGGGCTTAAAATTTCCAGTTCAATCCTTTTCTTTAAGATTACCCACAGAGCAGCTTTCTCAAGAAAGCAGCTATTTATCCCTAATGGAAGCAACACGGTGAGTATACATCTTAAAAGAATCATAAAGCAGTTTGGAGCAAGGAACGGTGCATGTGTGTGAATGTGGATGTGACCCATAAACATAAAGCCCATCACCGGCAAGATGGCACATCCGTCTTGCCAATGGAACGACTTTACCCTTCGAGGTACCCCAAATTGTTCCTTCCAGTGTTTGATGGAAGTCCATATACTCTAAGTTTCATATACTGCAAACACTGTCTTTACATAAACAAAACCTTAGAACTGGCTTCAGTGGAACAATGCCTAGAACTTACACTTCTTGAATTTCTTTTTGTTGTTGTCTTTTCAGGGCCAAACCCTTGGCATACGGAGGTTCCCAAGCTCATGGAACACCGGATCCTTAATCCACTAAGTCAGGGATCAAACCTACATCCTTATGGTTATTAGGTTCCTTACTGCTGAGCCACAACAGGAACTCCACTGAAATTCCTTATTGCTTCCTATCAGTTTCTCCCCTGTCTGACTCTAAACCTAACCCAAATGAGAATGAGTTATCGTAAGATATGGATTTTTTTTTTTTTTTTGCTTTTTCGGTCTTTTGTCTTTTTAGGGCCACACCCACGGCATGGAGGTTCCCAGGCTAGAGGTCTAATCAGAGCTGTAGCTGCCAGCCTATGTCAGAGCCACAGCAATGCCAGATCCGAGCCGCATCTGCGACCTACACCACAGCTCACAGCAATGCCAGATCCTTAACCCACTGAGCGAGGCCAGGGACTGAACCCACAACCTCATGGTTCCTAGTCAGATTCATTTCCACTGCGTCACAATGGGAACTCCAAGATATGGATTTTGTTTTCCTTTCCATCCTTAAATATTTCTCCTCTCTCTCTGACATTTTTTTTTATTGTGGAATACATCATCCATAAAGAAATATACACAATATTTACACACATACATACAGTTTAAAGAATAATACGACACATCTGTGTGATTTAGCTTTCTCCTAAGAGAAATTTTTTTAGCACTTACAGGACTAGTTAGTAAACAAGGATGAAAACATTCAGTTCAAAGGAAAAAATACATATTAAACCCTTCTGAGGAGTAAAGTTAAGAAACATTCTTAAGACTGGGGAAAGTCTTAAGAAAAAGAATTAAAACAGACCCAGTTGCCAGCTTTGACTTTGCCCTTTCCCTTTTTTATTTTTCTCTCTTCTTTTCCTCTTTACTTCTTTTTTCTCCCCTAGCTCCCCTTCCCCAGAACCTGAAGTGACACGAGACAATTCACAGACAAGCCAGGAGGCAGAAAGCTCTCCAAAGAACTGTCCTGACAGCTACAGACATGAGACTTTGGCCAGGGACTCCAAGAAAGAGGTGCAAGGATGTGTACTCTTCTCCCATCGGTCCAACCACACGTTTTATAGCAGTTTAAGTGAAAGCAAACCGCTACCTGAGTCAAGATCACCATATCATCACTGCTCCTGACTCTGTTAAAACTCCAGCCCTGCTTCTGCTAAGGAAGTTCTCTAACCATGAGCTGCTCCCTGATGTACATCAGCCAGTAGAGCCTTTAAATTCTATTCGAGTTGCCTGAACCGTTTTCTCCTTTTAAAATTAACGTCCAAGCATCCATGATTTACCACATTGTCTACTTTTCACGCGGAAGAGGACGCTAAGCTTTCCTCCAAAGACAGGATCGTCCTCTCAGACTTAGGAGACACTCAAGGGAGAGATGTCCTCAGCAGTTACTAGGCTTTGCCAGTAGAGGGCAGTAGAGCGGATGGAAGTAATGACCTGTCATCCCCAAATCAGTGGCGCCAGGCATCCTTGGAATGTTCCCAATTTCATTTTCAGGAACTTCCTACCAGAATCCCCTCACTCACTCCTCCATCAGGCTTTTTCTCTCCCATGTCTTCCTGTCCATCCAAAAAGAAAGGCAGCATCTGACAGGGACGCTACGGGACAGGATGGATAATTCAGAGCCCCTGGGGCGCCAGTCCCACGCCATGAGAGCAGCTCGGTCCCACATGAGAAGAGGGGACTTAGAGAAAATGTGTGGTTTCCTGCATTCACAGAGTTGGAGTTAACGGCGATTTGGAGACCATTTAGCTAAATACCTGCATTCTACAGATAGACATTCTGAAACCCAGACAGCTGAGCTGACCTGCCCAAGGCCACAGAGCTGGTGTAAAGGCTGAAATTAGAATCTGATATCTGTCCCATATACTTACACTGAGTGTTGATTAGTAATGATAGTAGGAATGACAACAATAATCATAACGTTTACTGAGCACTCACTATATGCCAGCCATTATTTTAAAAACTTTACATGCATTTATTCCTTTCATCCTTACTGGAAGATTTTGTTTGTTTGTTGTAGTCCCACTTGTTTGTTTATTACTTGTGCTTTTGGTGTTATATTTCTTCCACTGTCTTATGAGACAGAGAGCATGATTATTTCTATTTTACAGATGAGGAAACAAACTCAGAGTAATTAAAGAACAGCTAGTGAGTAGCTGGATTGTCAGAAGTCTTATTTCAGACCTAGAAATTATAAAACCACTGACATTTTCACTGCTGTGTGGTGAAATGAAGGAAATAAGGACAGCACAAGTGCATTTTTCTTTAAGCTAGGTTTCTTTGATTTAAAATACTATGCTTTATTATATTCTGTGCTTCTGATTTCAGAATATTAAAAATGTTCTTTTATGAGAAAGTAGTGAGAGTACATGGTAGGTACTGGTGTCTTATGAAATGTATTTTTTAATGAAAATATATATTCAATGCTGTTTATGTATGTGAAATTGCAGAGTCTGGAAAGCACTTCCCTACATTACCTGCACCCTGTTAGGAGTTCTAGGAGAACTTTATTGCTTTCATGCTTCCTTTGCAGGGATCTGGCAACTGGAATAAGGACACAGGGAGGTAGAAAATGACTGAAGTTTATTATGTTCCTTGTATCAGTCAGGACTTGTTTGATTGCTAGTAAATAACTTAAGCAAAATTTAGTATATATTAATTAGTTTCTCTGAAACCTTTGGGGATCCATGACTCAAATTATGTCTCACACTATATCTCTTAGCTTTGCTCTCCACCGTCTGGTAGCTTAATTCTGAGGCTCCACTGGGGCAAAATGGCTGCCAACAGCTTCAGCCTTTCTTTCTGTTCAAGTTCAGAAGGGGAAAAAGTATCTCTCCCCGGTAGCTCCCACATAGGATTGTCTTTTCATTGGACTGATTTACGTTGATTCCTTAAGGAGTCACACAGCCAAGGAGACAGTTATGCTACTTGGCCAGTTTTGAGTTACGCATTACACCGCTGAAGCCGGCTGTAGAACTGGCGCTGCTGGCAGGACTTCCTCTGACAACAGGAAGAGGTGTGTTCTCAAAAAGGGAAAATTAGCTATTGTTTTTTTGTTTGTTTGTTTTTAGTCTTTTTGTCTTTTTAGGGCTGTCCTACAGCATGTGGAGGTTCCCAGGCTAGGGGTCCAATCAGAGCTGTAGCTGCCGGCCTACACCACAGCCACAGCAACATGGGATCCAAGCTACATCTGCGACCTACACCGCAGCTCATGGCAATGCCAGATCCTTAACCCACTGAGTGAGGCCAGGGATCGAACCTGCATCTTCATGGATGCTAGTAGGGTTCACTAACCGCTGAGCCACAACAGGAACTCCAGAATTAGCTGTTGTTGAAAAAAGAATGGATACTTGGTGGTCAAGCTAGCACGTGTTCATTATTCACCTAATGTGTGTCATTCACTGGGCAGGGTGTTACTCACCCATCCCTTCCTTTAATTCTCCTAACAATTCTACCAGGCAAATAATAATATATCAGTGAAGAAACTGAGGCTCAGAGAAGCCAATGAAATACACAAAAGTTCCAAGACTAGTTGCCTGGAGAACCAGGAATCAAATTCTATTTGGACTAACTTCAATGCTCAAGCTCTTGATTTTTTTATTTTCTAGTTTATCCTACCCACCCCTTTACCATTAAAACCGAGGATAAAATAAGCCACCCCGTGTATTTCAGTTATGGCTTGGTCCAGGAGCTCAACGACCACACATATCAGGACCGCTCCTACAGACGGGTGAAGCGCCAGAGGCTGCTGACTGCTCCCTTCCTCCACCTCAGCAAGGACTAAGAACTCTGTAAACATTTGTTCCCGCTGTCCTCACCGAAGTCAAAAGGACTACAACTAGAGACACTGATTATGTCTCACCTCTGGTTTGAAGAGAAAAATACAATCTGGAACAATTCTAGAAGGATCCTAAATAAGAGAACAATGTTTCTGCAGTTTCTATTGTGATTCAGTGGAAACAAGTCCTACTAGAATCCATGGGGAGGCGAGTTTGATCTCGGGCCTCACTCAGTCCGTTAAGATCCAGCATTACCGTGCGCTGCGGCCTAGGTCACAGATGCCACTCCAGTCTGGCGTTGCTGTGGCTGTGGTGCAGGCCGGCAGCTGCAGCTTTGACTTGACTCCTAACCTGGCAACTTCCATATGCCGTGGGGGCGGCCCTAAAAAAGTGGAAAAAAAAAAAGAGAGAGAGAGATAGAGGAAACCATGTATGACGCCCACACACCCACACCTCACAGAATAGGTCCTTTAGCCTTAAAAAAGAAACTTGTCTAACTAAATGTCGGAGAAGTGCATTGGAAGAGAAGAATTTCATCACTAATATATTTAAGAACAGTTTCTCTATCCCCTCTATAGCAAACACATAATCACCCCACAGCAGTTCCAGGAAATTATTCTCTGAAACAGTAAATCTGCCCAATCAAAATTAAGTGTTCAGAGTTATAAACAGTATTCAATGCTTCATGCAAAACCTAAAACAAGACCATTATTTGCAGCTCCAGATACCATTAGATAGCCAGACTTGGGTCATAAATTATCTTGCTTTAATAAAATGCAAAACCATGGCTGAATGTAAAATGGAAAGGAACTAAGATCATCACTCAACGTGAAAAAAAAAAAATTCATTATTTTCCAAGGAAGATGTTCACGTTTGGGGGAAAAAATGAGAGTTATAAAATAAAAACAATTAGAGATTTTGATACTAATGTAAAAGCAAACGGTCATGTTACATCTTGGCTGTCACCCGTATCTGGCAGGATGGTCCACGGCCGTCCACGCACAAGATTCCATCTTGGAGAGTCCCGTTCTCAAACCGTCAGCCCACACACCACCTCCTGTGGCCCCAGAAAGCTTCCTTGAGCCTGCTTCCTCCTCCTTCTCACTCCTCTCCACCCCAACCCCTCTAAGCATGGACAGCAGTCGGGTTTACCAGACTTTTCAGTTGGAGTCACACACACCACGAGGCTCTAGGCTACTTTCATGTCTCTTCAATTTCCATGTCTTTACAGTTTCAAGACAGGCATCCCAGCTTACGCCTAAATTACGTTCACTGCTAAAGTCCGGATATGCGAGGGCACCTCCAGTAAGCTAAGGGAGGACTTGCCAAAAAGCTGATTGAGGAAAGAAAGCCTAAGTGCTTCTGAGGAGAGAGCACAACCCCAGAGAACAAGAGGCAGCCAGCCGCAACACACTTGATTCAGTTTTTTAAAAAGTCTTGGCTCTTCAAAAGGTCATGGACAAGGGCAGTAGTGGCCATGTCTGCTCAGAGACAGCAGAAGTGATGTCCCAGCAGCAGAGGCAAAAGCTGCCTGGTGGGAAGTGGGACGTGGTCCTCAGTGGGCTTCCAGGGCACCTCAAGACCCCTCTACGCCGTGGGGCGGGAGCAGAGCCCCGGGGATGGAAGAGCAAGAACTCTAGGGAAACTCAGCAAGACTTTAGCAGACACTTGTTTTTCAAGGCACAAGGATTAAAAGGATCCCTCAAAACACCTGTACGGAGAGGGGAACGAGCAGAGGCTGTGGTCCTTCCTATATTACGGATCAGCAAAACAAGGGTTAAATAAAAAGAGGTGTCAGAGTTCCTCCTTAATGCCTTCCAGCTCGGACTTTGAGCAGTTGTATAATTCTAACTAGCTAACGGTGGGGGAAAGAAACCTTGACCTCTGACCCCTACCCCCTGCCCCCTGACCCAAAATTCTGTCCTCAATCCCCACCAACAGCAAGTTAAACCTCCGGAAGGCAGGAGAAAGAGCAGCCACTTCTGAATAGGACACCCTTCCCTCCTCGTTGGGAGGGTCAGTGCGTAACCCCTGCTCAGACGGCCTTCCTGGTCAAGCTCCCCTCTCTTATAAAGTGGCCTCTTCCCCAAACTGGCTTCTCCCCTGCCTCTCACCTCCCAGCCCTCCCTGAGCATCTCAGGGCAAAGGGTTCTAAGAAAAGGGTACGGTCTCCTTTTGTGCCTCCAAAT
The DNA here is from genome assembly GCA_004024745.2 of Catagonus wagneri. NCBI lineage: Eukaryota > Metazoa > Chordata > Mammalia > Artiodactyla > Tayassuidae > Catagonus > Catagonus wagneri. Next base: position 867,800 of record PVHT020000237.1, on the reverse strand, counting down.
CTCACTCCAGCTACTTTCATTGAAAAACAGATACAGGAAGTTCCTGGTCTCCCTTTATCCTGGTGGCCGGAAGTCCCAAACTCAGGTTCAAGATGACCAGGAACATTCCAACGTTTCAAAGGCACACGGTGTTTATGAAGGAGCTTCAACTCAATGGTTATCAACGTGAAATTGTTACTTTTTCAAATCCTTCTTTCAGTCATGCTTTTTCCAGGAACCCTGTCCTGCTTCCTAGCATTGACCTCCTGGCACTGTCCATAACTTAGGAGTCACTTTTGACTGTTACTATTGCATTAAAAATCCTAATACCTTAAGTGATTGGAAATTGTTCCTCCTCGCTTCTTCAAGAGAGCTAGATCCATAAGTCCTGGGTTCTTGACATGAAGAATGAACATAATTTGACTCTGAAATAACTTCTCTTTTTTCCAAGACCCGGCTCCTCTAGCCCCTTAGGGGAGGGAGGAGAAGTAAGTGGAGGCAGTGAGCGTGTCCGTGAGGGTAGGTGTCCTGACTTCCCCGTCTCTGCATGGACAAAGTGCACAGTTATCCTGGGGCAATGTTCAATTCCGCCTCGTCCCTCCCCAAGCCTTGAGGAGGAAACGGCAGGAGAAACGATCTGTTCCTTTTGCAGCACGTGCCTCCTGCCCTTTGTCTGGATTGGGTGGCCCCTCTCGTGGCCCAGCGGCCACTGGGCAGCCCTGTGCTCATCGCCCTCCCCTCCCCTCTGCGTGGTCTCTCTGTGCCCTCAGAGGACTCGCTAGAGTGCATGTGGCCCCAGCCTGTTCTCCAGCACCTTTCACTGGGGCCCTCATTACCCTGTTGTTGATCCAACAAGCCTCCTGCTTGGGAATCTCCAGGCTATCAGCAGCGAGGTCCCCGTGTCCCGCACACTTAAGGAGGTGTGTGTCAGGCTCGCCTGAAGCTTTCCCGCCCTGCTCTGGACCACTCCAAGGTCAGTACAGAGGGAGCCTGTAGCTTCTGGAGCTCAGGCCACATCCATGAAGGAAGAAGATGAGGTCTCTCCTCACAGATGCCCCCAAATCCCACGGCTTATGCCCTTGAAGGCCCTTCCCTTGGCTTCTTGGAAAAGAGACAAACCCCCACGAGGAAGAGGGGCAGCCCTCTTACCTGCACCCTAGTGACACCCCATCTCCCATCCTCGTGCAGACAGGGATGGGACAGGGCACTGCGGCCATGTAGCAAGTCGACCCCTCATGATAAACACCCAAAGGGCCCCAAAGATGATGACCCTTCGGTAACTAACTTCAGGATATGGGGTACTGAGCTGGTTTGCCCTCAGTTTTATGCCTTTGCTATAATTCCAGCCCTAAAAGACAAAAATTATTCTCAGTTTCCTGTTATAAAGTCGAATGGCTCGGTGAGAGCTGAACTGTAAGAAAAGAACTCTGGCACGGTGCCAGTGCTCTCTGCGCCGCCAGACAGCCCCATCCCAAGCCTCCAGCTTTCAGGACCCTCCTGCTTAGGAAGAAACCTCATGCCTAACCTGGCACAACTACAGTGAGACCTCCTGGTGTTCGGGAAAAGAGATACCATCCCTGGTTTGTAACCCAATGGAAGCATACTTTTTTATGCAATAACATAACATCTAGAGACAATAAGAATAACATGCACAAAAACAACCATATGACTTACCATACCACCCCTTATTCTCATAATCTTGTTTCATAGATGGAAAATAGCCATAAATTCCTAAATTGTCCAGAACAGAATCAAAATCAGCACTTGACACCTCCAAAATCTTCAAGCTACTCACAGCTCAGTGAAGCATAGTGCTTTTGTATTCATATTTTTTTTCTTTTTGTCTTTTTTTAGGGTCGCACTCGTGGCGTATGGAGGTGCCCAGTCTAGGGGTCAAATTGGAGCTACAGCTGCCAGCCTCTGCCAAAGCCACAGCCACGCCACATCCGAGCCGTGTCTGCGACCCACACCACAACTCACGGCAACACCGGATCCTTAACCCACTGAGTGACGCCAGGGATCGAACACTGCAACCTCATGGTTCTTAGTCGGAGTCATTTCCGCTGCGCCACGACGGGAAGTCCTGCTTTTGTATTCCCGAATGAGAGTTCAAGACTGCCTTCCCACTGACGTTTCTTGCTAATTTTACCTAGAGGTTATTGAAGGAATTCTGATTTTCCAATCTAAAGACTAGAATGACATTTCATGTAATTTTATAGACATTTCATGAAAGCCTGATACATTTTGGACATGAATATAACCTGCCATCTCTTAAGCTGCAGTTCGTCACACAGGGTATGACGTTCCTCCCTGGAATGTTCTTTCATTTTAAATATATTATTTTAGGAAATTTCATAGTCTGGTATAAGCTGACACATAGAAAACTGTGTGAATGCCTAAAATATTTCAGGCGCCAAGTCGGTGACAAACAGAAAATAGGCTTCTTGTTTTATCTAAAAATAAACAAAGGATCAGAACCTTTTGCCTGCCTGTAGCAAATAATTTTCTTCGCATTTCTGACACACTTGTAGCTACTCTGCTGATAATCTGCAATTAGAACATGATTCATTTGCCCATGACGGTAATGCAAGAGCCCATTTGTGTTTTTCTTAGCCACCTCCTATGGAGATGGAAAAATGCAGCATCCAAATTAGAGTATAAACCCAACCCCTTGAAGAATGCATTTTGAAGCCTAGATTTTTTTTTTTTCTCCCTTCAAACTGTGCATGAATGACGACAGTTTTTAGGAAGTTTCCCTAGGCTCTCAGCACAGTGAGCCTGGCCCAATACCAGGTCACTCCCTAAATTATAGCGCATGGTGGCCAACAAATAGGACATCAACTCACTTTCCTGCTGCAGTTGTTATTGCTGTGGCTTGTCCTACAACACTGGCAAAACTTGGCACACAGCAGCCTTCCCAGGAAGCCAGAGCTTCTCAAATTATGTGGCAAGTGAGCGTCACCTGAGACCTTTTAAAATCCTGATGCCCAGGAGTTCCCTTCGTGGCTCAGTGGTTAACGAATCCGACTAAGAACCGTAAGGTTGCGGGTTCGATCCCTGGCCTTGCTCAGTGGGTTAAGGATCCGGCGTTGCCGTGAGCTGTGGTGTAGGTTACAGATGTGGCTCGGATCCCACGTTGCTGTGGCTGTGGCGAAGGCCGGCAGCTACAGCTCCTGTTAGACCCCTAGCCTGGGAACCTCCATATGCCGCGGGTGCGGCTCTGCATAAAGGCAAAAAGGCAAAAAAAAAAAAAAAATCCTGATGCCCAGACCAGATCATTTGGAACCTCGGGGAGTGGGATCCAAGCCTGGATATTCTTTAAAGACCCCAGATGATTTCAATGTGCACCTCAGCTAGGGATCCACAGCAGTAAGATAACTATGCTGAATATGAGCACAGAAATGGGAGGCAAAAGACTGTTGACTCCTACTTGTGAGCAGTTCAAAGTGGTCATCAAATAGAATTTGCCGTGAGGTCTCCAGTGAGCGCTGGAGTCGGATGATGGGCTCCACTCCCTTCACTAGGGAATCGTTCAAAGTTTGGGAGCAGAGATGTGACAACGATCAAGGGGATATTTTGGGAAGACCAGTCTGCCAACAAGAGTAGAATGGATCAGAGAGGGAGAAAATAGTCAGGGAGCCCAATTAAGAAGCGATTAGGGTAGTCCGGAATTGAGGGGGCCTGGAAACCAAGAGCAGCAGCCCCGAGAACGGAAAATAACTGTAACTACTGAGGACCAGCCCGTTATGCAAGGAACAGTGGAGGAGGTTTGAAAGCTGAGGCGTCAAGCCAGGTGACAGACAAACAGGAAAGCCAGGAAGAAAGAGTTGGAAAACACTTGTCACATGTTTAATTCACGGTCACCATGAAACATCCAAAGAAAAGTTTCACTAGGCAGCCGCAGATACGAGCCTGGGGTGCAGCAGACACAGCGAGATGAATCAAAAGCAGGCCTTTCCTGTCTTCCAAGTTCAGAGAGGGTTTAGAAGTAGATTGTCAGTCACCAGACTCAGGTCTTGAAGGCAAGAGTTATATCGTCATGATTTCTTTTACTGCCAGGATCTGCCAAAGTTCCTCCCACATTGTAGACGTTCAATAAATATTTGTTAAACTGAACTGAATCGTATGAAGTGATTAAGAGGAAACAGTCAGAGACTTTGAAAACGGTTTTTGCCCAATTCATAGCTTCGGCTAACACTCTGCCTTCAGTGGTGAGACCCACAGAAGCCTGTGAACCGACAGACGGACACCCTGCCTCGGGACCCAGCGGGAGCCCCATGCCCGCAGGTGACAACTGAGGCAGGACGGAGCAACAGCCAGGGCTTGGCTCCTAAAGGAGCTGGCGGGGAACCTCTATGGAAAGAATAAATTAGAACTAATAATCTCTGAGTAGATTTATATTTTGCATAAATCTCCAAATGTGCCCAACTTAGAAGAAACACTGATACACAGAGAAAAGGCTCAGCAGTTGACGTCTTTACAACAAGTGGCTCCTAATCAAACATCATTCATTGCTCAGAAAAGGAATAAATATTACTTCACACCACAGTGCCCCTGTCATTCAGACCTGTAGGGATGCTGCTGTAATTAAAAAGGAATGCAATTTTATGCTGAAAATCATCCTCATACTAAAATATTTAGGGACTAATAATTTAGGGCATTTGACAACATCCAGTCAATCTTTCTCTAAAATTTTTAATTGGTGAATAATTTCAAAAATATTGGGAAAATCCTTTTTTAAAGGCCTCAAGATTAAATGTAAAATTTTATTAAATTTAAATGTATTAAATTGTCATTAATCATATTACTAATGTATTAAGTTTAAATATAAATTAAATAATTACATGTAAATATTTTATATTTGGTTAAAAGTCTCTTTCTGTCATCCTTAAAGGGTAAGATTTTTCACTTTCTCTTTACTTCCCCTCTCCTTTCCCGGAGGTTAATATGTAATATTTTTATGTTTGGGCTTAATATTTTTACATGTGTGTAATTCAAAATCACCCTATACTTTTCTGTGTGTTTCTTTTTTTTTTTTTTTTTTTTTTTTTTTTTTTT